>JAEQBH010007740.1:0-109139 GCA_016808115.1 Tetrastigma voinierianum | reverse complement strand
CCAAACCTTCCAAAGTGAATCAATCTTCCAAGAAAGAACCCTTGATTACCCAAGAACCGGAAGAGGAAGGGAAATCAAGTTCGGGGAGGTTCTTTGAAGAACTCAAGGAGAAAAGACGTAAAAGGGAATGAAATGAAAGGGTCAAAAACAAATACAAAAAAAAAAAAAAAAAAAAAGAAAAAGAAAAAGGAATAAGCTTTAATTTTGTGGCCTAATTCAACTATTAAGTTCAGTGGGTAACAACACCTAGCACCCCAATGCCATCCGGGTATGGGAGCACAACCCCAAAGTTCGCTAAGGGTGTTAGAAAGCCTAAGAAGGTAAAGACGTGACCATCCCCGAATGGTAACAAACAAAGGAAATTCCCCAAACATCATAAATGAGAAATGGGAGGCTACAGCTCAATGAAGAAACTATGAGATGTCCCAAAATGAAGTTTGGGGAGTTCCATTAAAAGAAACTGCAAGGAAAAAGGGCGTAGTGAGAAAGAAGAGAGAAAAAGTCTGTGGTAATCTAAAACCCAAAAGTTCCTTTCTATCCTACCCTTACCCAAGCCTAACATTACGTCTAAAAGACCTCGGATTGATCTCTCAAGGATGGAATTACCTACATTAGTGAAGATCAATATGAACAACAAGCTATGAAATTTGAAAGGCAATAAACAAGAAACCGTGAAGGACCTAGGAGTTAAGTGAATAATTAAGTGAAGATGAGAAAGGAAAACAATTTATTTTTCAATGTGATCCAATGATTATGTTGTTCAGAAACAATTTCAACACTTAGTTTTCAGAGTACTATAAAAGAGTAGAAACCAACCTTGAACCTGGACTTGAAGCTAGATGCGCAAGAAAACAACGAATCCTTGTATTTCAATTAAATTGACTTCTACTCAAGAAAAACATAATAGAAAATGTCCTTTTGTTTCCGAGGACAAACAATTCTTTCTTTTCTTTCGCTTTCGAGGGACAAGCAAACTTTAAGTTTGGGGGAGTTTGACGAGAACTTAAAAGTCATCTATTTTTAGTCCATTTTTCCGTTTGATTTTAATGTAAAAGGAATAATTAAGATGCGTAAATATTAAGAAACTCACCGAATTTGTTATTTGCAGAGTATAAAAGAGTTAAGAAAATGCAAGCAAGGGAAAAATGCAAAAGAAATGGTGGACAAAAATGCAAAGTAAGTGGTCAAGGTGAATGGAAACAAATGGTTGATCTATCGATGCGCTGGCTTGCATACCAGACATGAGGTCGCGATGACCGGATAAGGAAGGGAAATAAAACAACCTGGTCGCGACAGAATCACCGTAAGCAAATTAGAGGATTAACCGGGCGAGCGGAATGATAAGGACAAAGATCGTGGATGTCACGACAGGTCGATACCGCGACTTGACGGAGGTCGCGACAAGAGAATCACAAGCTATGATGTGCTCGAAGGATGAGCCGAAGTTAATCGAAGTCATTGGCCGATGTAGGACTCCAAGTCGCTATTAATCAAAAAGAAACCGCTGAAGCCTAAAGAGAAGTCGATGTCGCCGACACATTGAGGTCGCTACATCAGCGAAACCATCGCCAGCGTCAGCAGAAGATTTCGAAATGAGCATCGCGACAAGATATCGGCGTCGCGACATCGAGAGACCAATCAAAACCCAGCGCAGAGCAAAGTGATGTCGCGACAAGGGATCGGCGTCGGCATTAGGTCATTATCGGCGCCGCTGAGACTTAAGTCGATGTCGACGTGAGATCGATGTCGCGACACGGATGATGTCGCTGACAAGAGATCAATGTCACATGAATGTAAACACGGGCCAACTAACTTTGAATCCACTAAAGATCGCATTGAATTAAAATTCCAATCGAGAAACCCTATAAATAAGCAAATACCCCGTATGAAAGAGCAACCATAAGTGACAATGCACGAGAGGTCCGGTAAATAAGGCTCATTTTCTTCATTTTCCTTTTTAGTTTTCTTTTCTTTTTTTTCTTTTCTTTTCTTCAATGTTGAGAGTTGTGAGATTAGATTAGATTTATCGCTTTATTTTTCGCTTTATTTTCCGGACTGGGTGTTGTCGCTTTTGGAGCGTGTTTAATGCGCACTTATTCTTTCAAATTACTAATTGAATGTCAAGTTCGTGACAAATTTCCGAATTCGACTCTCCGCTTCGACTGCGCTTATTTTTATGATCGTGAGGAATGTCAGAAGGCAGACCCAAGAATGAGGAATCTAGCTTCCATTAAGTGAATGCTATAGTCAGAAATTATCTTTCTCAGTTTGCTTCAGCAGCCTTGTGAATTTCAGCTTTATGAATTTACTGTTTCGTTTAATGTTTTCGATTCAATATCGCTTTCTTATACCCGCTAAGATTTGTTTCATTGCTCTCGATTTCAAGGAGGTCCTCCGAGGACAGAAGACATTCCCGAGAGTTATGAACATTTCTTCGGGGCGATATTAACTCGCTATTAGAGATCTATCAGCTTTGTAAGTTTACTGATAAATCCTCTCACTTGAAATCAAGAACGAGTCGAATCGTAGTTATCAATTCCTCTAAACAAGCAAAGAGTTCACCTCAATCTCTATAGTGAGGCCAATCCCGTGTTAGCCGAGATCTAATCATGAGAGGGTGATCTATTCTAATTTCGAGGAAGAGTAACTCGAAGTCAGATATCCTTACTAATCGATAACTCGGGAGCTAAGGATTACACCCATAAAATGGGTATGAAGTATCAAGGAAGAAAATACCCATTAAGCGAAATCCCTTTTAAAAGTAGTTATCTCATTCTCTTGCCTTCGAAAGAATCGTGAAAAATTAGATAATGAAATGTGGGAGTGTGAAGAGATCCAAATTTTACCGCTAAACGCCTGATTGCATTTTAAACCTCGAAATATTCAAGAAGTTTTATCAAGATTAACTACAGGAATTGGTACTTCACTATAGCAAAGATACTATGTGTCCTCTGAAAGATAATTATTCAAGATCCATTTATTTTCTTAACTATTCTTTATTCTTTATTCTTTATATTCCATTTTTATTTGATTGCTCATTTATTTTACTGCAAGCAGTATAATTTCCAAATTTTCTTAAGCCGGGACCCCAATATCACTCTTCTTTATGGTCCAAATATACTAAGCTCGAGTAGTCGTAGTTGGATTTAAAATTCTGAGATCTCCGCGTGATCGATATCCGACTTATATCCATTTACATTTGTCGACCGTGCACTCATAGTAGATATCGTGCCAAAACCAAAATTGAAAATGATTAACTCTGTGGGATTTTGGTCTCAACAAGTTTTATGGGTGCGCTCCGGGGATTAGAATAATACCCTTAACAGCAATTAAACTCAGATATGCGCTGGCCTAGCCAACAATGGACATCCCAAATAAAACATGTGCATACAAAAACCTTGGGCTCAATAGGAAACAAGGGATTATTAGGAAACAATTGATGATAAGGAGCTAGTCAGTTTAGAGCCGATGATGGCTTCCTATTAATCAAGAAACAGGCGGTAGCAGGGTTCAAAAAATTGGCCAATGCCGGTACGACTCAGCCGATTCGTAACCGACTCGAGACTAACCGCGTTGATACCAACGCCAGATATGCGACTATGAGCGGATTCCATTGGAACCGATGATTCTACCAGCCATGCGACGACCGATCGACTCTAAGGAAAATACAGAATCAAATCTCCTCAAGACGTAAGAACCAAAAAAATTTGAAAAAAAATTCAAACTTCGTGAGATTCCTCTAAAAGCCAAAACAATGCAAGAAACTTTCGTGAGATAATTGATGGAATTTCAAATCACAACAATAAAAATAAAAAAAACTTCAGAGATTCGACTGAAAAAGCAAAAGAACCCATGGATTTGAGATTTTCAAATGGAAATTTCAAGAAGAAACGAAGAAGAGGAGGAAATTAACAAAAGTAAAACCTAACTTTGCCTCAGTTCGTACTTACCTCAAGCTCAAGCTTCCAAACTCCAAAGGCGCCTTCTCGAGTCCGAGTGTGCATGTCTCCTACTCTCTTCCCCTTCTTCTTCTTTCTTCTTCTTCTTCTTCCTCTTTTTCCTCTTCTTCTTCTTCGCTTTTTTCATTTTCGCCTACAAGTAGAACAGAACAAGGGTTCCTCTTTTCGCAACCCACCGCCAAAATGACTGCTTAATCTATGTAGACAAAACGACGCCGCTTGCTTTTTTTTAATTTTTTAAATACACCAAAACGACATCGCTAGGGTCACAAAGTCCAAAACAACATCGCTTTGGATAAGTTGAATACTTACTCCAAACGACGGCTGGGACTCTCGTAGTCCAAAACGACGCTACTGGGATATCTACTGCACTTAAATAAAACTTATGATGGCTAAACAACTCCGTTCGCCCCGTAAATCGTATTTCGCAACTCCAAACCCTTCAACCCCCATTTCCGCTCAAGCTTCCAATCGAAAAATACACCCTAGCCCTCCCAACCTCAATATCAACCACATAGAAGAGAAGAAAAACTAGAAAATCAATAACGCTAGCCAACAAATTGCTGTAAAAATTATCTAAAAATAGGAAACTCTTTAACCTTCAAAAATCGACCAAAAATTATGAGACCGAACTCAAAATATGCATAGTATCGTAAAATATAGTGAAGTATAGTGAATTTTGTTTACCTATAATTTTCCAAATAATTTAGAATTTTATAAAATTTTATGTTTTTTAATGATAAAAGATTTCCTACTCTAGAAAATTAGGAAAATAAATATCTACAAACTTATGGTAAAAATAGCTATTTAGAGAATTTATCAATTAAAGAATATTTTTAGAATTTGGAATATCAAATAGAAATCCTAATCTTCACTATCCTTTACTTTAGAATTCACTTCTAATTAATTTCAAATTAAATATTTTTAATAAAATAAGAATAATAACTTAACAAAACCATAAATTATATTTTTGTGAACAATATAAAATACAAATATTATTTTATTTATTTTACCAAACATAAATAGATTAATTCAAAATTAATAATTTATGAAAACAAACATAAATAAGAATAATAGAAAAATTGGCGGTAACATATATTATTATCGATTGGACACTAATCTAACTGTATTAATATTAAAATGAATATGGTAATATATTATAAATGGTTGATAAATAATTTTAAATATTTATTGATCTTTTCTCCTATATTTCATTAATTTTGATTTAGCAAGTAAAAATATCTATCTTTTAAAAATGAATATAGATACTTATTTTAATTCTTCTTAAATTAACTAAAATAACACTTTAATTCCTACTTCCTGTGCATATGGGAACAATGAGCACCTGTAAAGACCGACTACATTTCCTAAAGGATGACGACCATTCCGCATGATTAAGGCATCCAACTATAACCGTATCATGAACACTTCCAATCATCGCCTCAGGACCAATACCTCATTTGGCGAGTGGAGATTGATCCTATCATAACTGTAAGAATTCTTCCAATGCTTTTAATGGGTATGATTTTGATCAATATTCAACTACTGGAATACGAGCTAGTGATTCCTATGGATATAACCAATCTTCTGATAGCAGTAGCATTGCTTATCGAGGTTTTGGATACTACCAGCATGATGTTGAGCCCGAACAACCTCTAAGGTCATATTTTCCTAATCATGGATCATCAAGCTAATCATCTCAGCCAACACATTCAAGTAATGAACAATTCTTTTAACCACATTCTCATTATGCAAATTATCATCCCGATTTGTATGCTCGTCGTAGGACTAATGATGATGATGATTTTGAGCTCCCTCGTCATTCAACATGGTATTTGATTGATGTATTTGATGACATTTTGTTAAAAAGATGTTATGTTTGATATAAAATAATTTATTTTGTTAGCATTATCATAAATATTTTTTACTAAATGCTTCAGTAACTATTTAAATAATGTTAAATACATAAAAAATTTGTTTTATTAAATTTTTGGCTTACTTAATTATATCAATTTTTCTAATAATTTATATAATATTTTAATATTTTTTAAACATTTTAATCAACTTATTTTCGCTGTGATCACGATACTGACCGATACATCACACCATATGTCTTCTGGGGACCGTCTCACAAGTGATTGATACTACGACTTTGAACCACGGGTTATAGATCGTATTAGCCCAAAAGTGTTCGGGGAACATGCATTTGAACAATAGTACCCGTGCGCTTCCTCGAGAAAATGTTCATTATTTCTCTCATCTACCCCATTTCGAGAGAGTGTATCCAGATAAGAGGTTTGATGGAGAATCCGTGTCAGAACATGAAAGATTGAAAAGGTTCGTATTAAATATTCTTCGGGCATTATCGCTCCCATTTGAAAAGGTACATGAAATTGGGTTTGAATTTCAGCACAAAAGGCAATGAAATGAGAAAATAACTCAGAACGACTTTTCATTAAATAAAGCCAAGTCACACGGGAGACATCATCAACAAAAGTAACAAAATATTTAAAACCAGTGGAGGACATAACTGAACAAGGACCCCAAACATCGGAATGAATTAACTCAAAAGGAGTGGAAGTTCGTTTATTGAATCTAGGACTCAAATGCACGCAATTAAGCTTAGCATATTGACATGACTCACAATTCAACGAGGATAGACTAGAAAATTGAGGAAATAATTTCTTCAACAGAGAAAGAGACGGATGATCCAAGCGACAATGAACTTCAGGCTGCTGGTAATTCCGTAATATGCTATAGGCTTCGATAACTCCGATCAAGAATGAAGAGGCCCCTAGGACTCTCATTCTCTACCAATAACCCGTTTCATTAAAAGATCCCGAAATGCATAATAATCAGGAAAGAATAAAATATCATGAATTATGAACCAAGTAAGTTTACTCACATAAATTAAATTAAAGGAAAAATGTGGTAAACTTAGAACAGAGGTCAAAGGGATGAGAGAAGTAGGATTAATTGAGCCCGACCCAAGAACACATGATTTGCACTCCATCGACTGTGTGGTGACAAGAGAAGTGTAGGGGTGTGACCTAAATGTGGTGAATTAATTAGAATTAACTGTCATGCGGCTCAAGTGGGCTCCGCAGTCAATGACCCATTGGATAAGAGCACATATGGCGTGCCTGCCATCGACTCGACAAGTGCAAAGGGGCAGAGTAGAAGTGCACTTCAATAACTCGCATACCCTATCCGCATAAATCACACCGGGACCACTCTAAGGTATTTCTACAATAACGTGAGCAAGATTGAAATCTTCTGGCTCGATTTCACAGCCCCACATCTCGACGTGTATATCTCGCTTATGACACAACATACCACTTCTCCGAGGATCGACGAGGCTTAAGAGCCGATCCACCGTCTCGGGTTTACTTCACCGACCATAGCTACTATTTTTACCGATCAACGATTACTCATTTGAATAGACGGGGAGATCTTCGAACGTACACCTACCGAAGTTTCCTATAGTGAGGAAATCTTGGGGACTCGAGAGAATACGGTATCTGGGTCGTATCAAATTTTGAAGGAAGACTAGCTAGAAAACTCATAACCTCTATCCATCTCTTTGAGGGAATGGGGTTTGGTTCTAAATGGATTAGATGGATTAAATGGTGCATCTCCACAGCTTCTTTTTCTGTGCTGGTTAATGGCTCTTCTACGGGGTTCTTCAGGAGCTCCAGAGGCTTGAGACAAGGGGACCCTCTTACCCCCTACCTTTTTGTCATCGATATGGAAGCCCTGAGCGGTATGCTTAAGCGCGCAGTTGAAGGCAGCTTCATCTCTCGTTGCGTTTTCTGGAAGAGATGGAGGGAGTATTGTTATTTCTCATCTTTATATGCCGATGATACTATCCTCAAGCTAAGGCCAACTCGAAAGCAAATTTAATGTATTTGAGACGGACTCGATGGTACTAAGCCTTTTTCGTGCTCAAGATTAATTTGATTAAAAGTGTGATTATCCCTCCGGGTGGTGGACAATGCGAGGAGTTAGCTACCGAGCTTGTCATGGGTCGGGTCCCTCTCCCCTCAACGTACTCTTGCCTTCCACTGGGGCGCCCCACAGCTTTTAGGGGTCTCCGGGATTCCATCGAAGATAGATTTAGAAGAAGGTCAAGCAAACCCCGGAAAAGACAAGACATCTCAAAGGGGGAGGATCACACTCATTCCGAGTACACCTGCCCAGCCTCCCTGCCTTCTTTCGCTGCTTAGAATGCCAAAGATTTGCTTGCCAAGGTCGAGAAGATTCATAGAGACTTTCTCTCAAGGCAATTCGAGAGAAAACCTCACCTCACAATTGGAAAACAAGCCATTTGAAAAAGTCATGGGTCTCTGGGGTGAGAAGCCTTAAGAGATGAATATTGCTCGCTTGTAAGGTGAGCCAAGGCTCGCCAACGAGGGATTCTCTTTTCAAGGCTTAGCGCATCAACACCAAATTCCTGGGAGGGAGATGGAGGTCGAACATCAATGACATTGGGGAGGTTACGGCACCGGGTTATAAAGACATTAGTAAAGAATGGATCACCTTTTCTCAAAACTCTACATCTTCCTTAGGCAATGGCCTGACTCCGCGCTCGAAGCGGATCCTCGGTGCTGACTACCGTAATGCCTTCCCCAATTTCACCACACCTGCAGCTCAAGCAGTGATGCGGCAGCGTAGGTTTGTGACTCCTCAAGGGTTGATGGGGTCAGTCCCCGTCTTCCAAAGACCTTTAATACCGATCGGGAAATGGAGGTGGTGGTTCCTTCACTTCACAATAAGAAAATGTTACTTTTAGTGAGGATCATTTTATTTTAAAGGAGACCAGCATGATGGTTTCGCAAATGACTCATGTACCGAAAGCCAATGCATTCTCTCCCTACGTATTTCCCTCGCATTCCATTCGAACCCAATTGTTCCCCAAGCCGGGTTTCTGCCAGGAAGCTTCTCCCCGGGCAAGGTGCTTACTTCGACCAATTAAAGAGAAGAGGAATCACCCTCAGAAACATGTGTTTTTATGTGAAGAGGAGAGAAACAATGGTTCATTTGTTTATTCATCGCTCGAGCTTGTCAGGAACCTTTTTCGCCATTATGGATTATAACCGGGTGTTCCTTAATTGCCACGTGCAAGCCCTCCGCCGCAGCGCTAGTGTTGGAAAAAGCGTAAAAGAGTTTGGTCATGGCCCTCTTTGTTTATTCTGGACGCTATGGAATGAAAGGAACAAGGCCGCTGAGAATGAGACTCTCTCGCTCAGATGAAATCCTCTTTCGCTCACCTTTCGTCCTCGGGCTGTTGTAGTGCTGATAACTTAAGTTCTTCGTTGATTTTAACCCGGTCAGTAAGTAAAGGTGAGATGGAGTTCTCCTCAGACTCTCGCACTCTTTCTGGAGCTTTGTGCCTCGCTTTTTTAATATATATTCCCGCTTATCGATAAAAACATATTCAATTCCTCATAAGTTTTCAATTCCATGAAGTGGGCAAGAAGACTTGTCCTGCTTTTCCTATTGATGAAAAGCTCATAATTTCAAATATTCGTGAGACATTCTTCATCACATAAACTGCAAGTAATCCATTAATTCTTTAACAAATTCACAGTTATTAATTAAACCGATTACCTCACTGTCAATGGAATTATGAATCCGTAGATAAAGGCGAGCATCTTCCTCTATCCATTGTTCTTTTGAATCATCAGTTGGTGGCTCCTTAGTAAGATGAGCAGCCATATGAATGCTTCTTACATAGAGGCGAATTCGTTTTAATTTCACTCCAAATAATCGAGTCCATTCAGCTTTGTGTCTGATTTTCGACATCATCGTAACCACTTTCGACACTACAAAGAAAGCTTCTTATCATTTGCTGATTACTCATTAGAATAACTAAAAGAGTACCCTGCAGGTGACAAGAAACAACAATTCCTAGAGGAAACCTGGGCCCCGTAATAGGCTACTTACAACACCAAAAACAGTTGGATTTTGGCACCACAAACCAGATAGATGAACTCCCAAGACCAAGATGCACGCTGCTAGAGTCGTCGGAGACTGACCGAAGCATCCACGCACCCCCACGCGTGAGTCTCCACGTGGGCGGCGGTGTGAAACAGAGGAATCATAGTATTGTGCGCAGGCTCACGCGCTGCCTTTCGCCCATCTGACTCCTCGTGGCGTGTTGCCGGGGCGGGCCACGCCTCCTTAGGTTGGTGGTGCCACCCCACGCGCTCTCTAATTTGGTGTTTAAAGAAACACCACGCCTCCTCCTTTGTTCTTCCCAAAATCCTCAAAACCTCGTCTCCGATACCATGTAAATCGTAGATAATCAAGGAAGAATTGTCTTTTTCATTGATCACAAACAACCTATTTATATACAAAACAATCCTAAATCAAATAGAAAAGAATATGAAGTTTTTTAACTCTACATGAATACATGTTTCATTTTCCCAACTAGTTTATAATTCTACAATACTATAACAAGGTGCAAGGCGCACCTAGGCGCAAAAGTCTCCTATATCTTAGACACAAGGCACAATACAAAGGATGTACCTATATGAAGTTGAATGTGATCATAGATGATTATCAATTTTATAAAATATGATTCAAAATTTAATTTAAATTAATGAAAATTGTAACATTCCTATCATTGAAATAAACATTCAATAAAAAAGTAATGAAATTATATAAATTTCAATATACAATTAGAAATTTCAAGAATAAAAGTATTTAGAAAGAAAAAATAAAGTCTATATGTGCCTCTTCAAGAAGTAATTTGGCAAGTAAAAATGCTATTATTAGGGAGTGGTCGCGCTTAAGCTTAGGTGACAGCTAAGGTGCGCATTCTAAAACAATGTTCCGCAGTTGCTTCAGATGGTTTAATTCTTTCATGCTATGATTTTTCGTGATTGACAAATTGATTTTTTGTCAAAAATGATTCCTCACCGATTTATTTTATTAGTTTGCTTCAAATACTTCAATAGCTTAGCACTTCGTTTTGTTTTTCACAAACCTAAGGGCTATCATGTTTAGGATCTCTCTAGGAAGGAAATGTGTCAACTACTTGGTTTTTGGAGCATCATTGTTTCCAGAGATGCTTCTACATGTTCCTACAAGATTTATTGCATAGATACCTTTGCAAAATATTACAACATATGCAGTATGCCATTTGATAGGAGACCTATTTTAGGAGAACTTATCTGTTGGCATTTTAGGTAACGCAAGCGAAAATTGGTTTTCAAATTTTTGAAAATAGTAGTGAACGTGCTTGTTTTCACATTTTTTTTTCTTTTGAAAAATGTGATAAACAAACTTTTCTTCCTTCAATCTTTTCTAAAAGTAGCTTGAACATATTTTTAAAAGTAAACTCGATGAGCCGAGAACACCTTCAAATTTACTTTATTATACCCAACTAGAAGCTCCATCTCGTATAAGGACATTTTTCATCTCCGTTGTAACATCGTTCCTTTATGATACTCAAAGTTTTATTTCTTTCATTTTCCATGGATGTAAAGAGCTTTAATTGTGAAGGTGAACTTGCAAAGTGCCTAAACACTATCAAGGGAGGTAGTATGGTGTGGCCGGGCCACCTTATCACTAGGTTACCTCTTAGCTCGAGGTTCAAGAGTCTTATGCAAGTGTTTTCCACTTTTACCCAACTTCAATACTTTAAACGTACCCATTCAGACTATCTCGGGTCATGGTCTTTTTATCCACATTCATGATCATACAGGAGAAAGTTAGGATTTATAGGCACTTAAGTGCAATTTTTATCGATATTCTCCAATACAAAGATTATAAATGCTACTATCCTCGTTTTGAATTTTTTTTTGCTTTCGTCGATGTGGACTCATTGGCGTGTGGAAGATATTCAGACTCCATCATTATCTTGGGAGGAGATCTCTTCATGAAAGATATGGACAAGGATTCATCCTTACTTGATTTGCCCTCAATTTCACGATCTACCTCATCTAAGCCCACAATTAGTCCCAATCACCCTTTTGTTTTGCCTATTGTCATCATCCTCTTCTAATCCTATGTCATTGGCTTAGGAAAGTGTAATTTACAATTCTATTGAGCCACTATAGGTACACTGAAGGAGAAAAGAGTTTGTTGTTGTACTTGTGCATATCCAAGAGTTGAAACCAATATTCGAAATAAGGCTAGTGGATTTAGCATAATCTTATTTTGGATCATTTTTGTGTCAGCTATCGATCTTGGATTTGCCCATTTACAAAGTTGATAATTACCAATGGATAAAAAAAAAAGTCAAGTTGATTACACTTTATTTATCAAGCACTTAGCTTCATGAGTTACCGGTTTGTTAAAGGTACGGATGATATAATTGATCGGGAATGATGAGAAAGACAATTGGAGAAGTAGTTTTGATGAGTCTGACATTGCAGTTGGACTCATAGCATTTATCGGGTATCGAGGTGGTCTACCACAAGAAAGAGTATCCCAACATAAGTACGCACTAGATTTGTTAAAGGAAACTATGAACTTAGCTTGTAAACCACAAACATGCGTATTGCTTCCAATCGCCAAACTCGCTATAATAATAGCAATGTCAAAAGCGGATTAAAGAAACTTTCAAAGATTAGCCTGGCCGATCGATCACTGTCACCAAACTGATATTGCGTATGTTGTTAGCGTGGTGAGTCAATTTATGCACAAACCTAAGGAATCACATTTCTAAATAGTTCACCTAATACTAAATTGTCTCCAAGGAACAACAAGGAAATTGAATCTATTCAAGAAAGGGATAAGCTTTGATGCTTAAAGTCAAAACAGATGCAAATTTACGCAGGTCAATATCGATATTTACACCTTACTTAGGTTATCAGACATTCCTGCTGGAAACTTGGTAAATACCTGAGAGTAAAGTATAATATAGTAGCAAAGGTCAAGTGTCGAGGCGTAACTTGTGAGCAATGACACTTAGGGTTGTGAATTGCTATGGCCTTCAAGAAGATCTTAAGATTAATTGGCAAGCTATTAGGCTCAAGCAAGAATCAGAGGTAATTTCTGCATTTCACAAAATTGTTTGTATTGAATAATTGAAGAAAGACAGAATTTCAGACATTTGAGAGGTCTGAATCTCTCGTCAAAGAGTCACTTCTCCAAAGAATTCATTGCTTACCTTCCCAAAACTACCCTTGCTCCTTATAAACCGGTAAAAGATAGGAAAAACATTCCCCTAACTAAAAAAGTCTCCCCACTAACAAAATCACCTCAAAGATACCCCTTTATTTAGGACTTCCTTTATTACCCCTCGCACTCATACGTGAACTTGATTTGGGGTCTAACATTAGCCCCCGCCTAAACCTTCACCTTGTCCTCAAGGTGAACTTCGGGAAACTGAGTGGAAACAAGGCTGAAATCTTCCCATGCATCTTCAAACAATGGCAAGGACTTCCATTTGAGGAGCACCTCCAGTTCACCAGTCGACCTCTCGTGTTCGGGGTGTACATCCAAAATGCTTTAGGTTCTATGTGTAGCTCCTGTGGTTCGAGGTTAACCGCTTAGGATAATGGGGAAGAGTTATGACCCTCGCTCCTCTCGCAGCCTAGGAATGAAGACCTGATATCAGGGAAAAAGGCGAAGTCAGGAACAGAAGCAACCACTCCGGCAAGGCCAGAACACTCGTAAAGGGACCATAATATATGGCAACAAATTTTTATTGTTCGCTCGATAGTCAAAGACTCGTTGATCAGAAATGGTTTCAAAAAACCAAGTTACCTTCTCTTTTTGAAACTCCTCTTTATGGTGGCGTTAGAATTTGCATGTACTCTCATTTTCACCAGTCGCATTAGATGCATCTCGAGATCATCCAGCAAATGGTCACGATCCTCAATATATGGTCCCATCGATGAATATGGAGCCTTATCATAAAGAGGATGGGTGGTGGATCCACCCATAAAGTGCTCAAAAGGAGCTTGAGTGTAAGTGTGGCAGATGTATTATACCAATATCTCTACCAAGGAAGCCAACGATGCCAATGCTTAGGTCTGTCCGAAACAAAACAAAGAAGGTACGTTTCGAGGCATTGATTGACTACTTCGGTCTGCCCATTGAATTGAGGATGGTAGGCTGTGAGTGGATCTTTGGAGCTTAAACAACTTTTGCCAAAAAAGGCTAAAAAATATGTTATCTCGATCTGCAATGAGAGACTGGGGAATGCCATGGAGGCGCACAACTTCTTTTAGAAAACCTCAGCTATTTCAATGGTGGAGAAAGGGTGATTTGAAGGCGATGAAACGGGCATACTTACTCAAGCGGTCAATTACCAAAATCGCATATAACCATTAGAGCTGGCAGCTCCTCTATAAAAATCAAGCGTGACTTCATCCCATACATGAGCCTAAGAGGAAACGGGCTACAATAATCCCATCGGGTAGTAGACAAAGTACTTCGTCACATGATGCGAGAAGTCGCTAACATATTTAAGTACATCCAATGTATCTTTACTAATACAAGCAGAACTGAATCACGCTATGTTTTAAGTTCCCGCATCGTCCCCAATTGTCGAAGCTATGAAATTATGCCAGAATGGAGGGAGTGAGTGGAGATCTCTTAGGAATGACTAATCTTTCCTTATAATATAAAATCCCACTCATCGACTAAGCAAATTTATTGTGGTATGTGTGTACCACCCTATACCTCGGCCCCCCAATTTAGTGTGAAGGGGTCTTGATTTAATCTGCACAAGTCTTCACGTCACAAGGAGGGGTAGTTAAAGTGGCACACTTTGCAACAGATGGAACCCTGGACAATGCATCTGCTATCTTGTTGCTCTAGATCTTGTCCGATATTGAATGTCAAAGTGGTAACCCATTAATTTGGTAATGCATTTCTGGTAGTTTACCCCCTACCACACGCTATTCCAAGAGAAATTTGAGGCTTTGTTGATCAATGCGAATAGGAAGCCCTAAGAGATACAACCTCCATTTGAGCACAACGAATACAATGGCCACACTCCTCCCTCGTGAGGATGGATTTCTATCGCGCTGCACTTTAAATGGTGGACTGAAAAGGCGACCGTATTTCCCCTGCGCAGCAACGCCCTAAGCCACTCCCCACGACGGCTTGACATAAATGGTCGCCAGGCTCCAGTGGCTAAGACAGAACAAAGGGTCATGGAATGCTCGAGGGCTCGAATGCCATTATGGTTTCGTGGAGACGACCTTAAATGAATCTTTCTAAAGTTGCACAATCAATGGGGATGCTATGTGGGCATACCCGACAATGGATTTATGGTAATAGCCTGTCAACCCCAAAAAACATCGATGCTCACGTATATTGTTTGGCGTTAGCCATTCTACCACAACTTGAATTTTACTTAGATCTAATGCTACCCTATTTCCGAATATAACATGACCGAGATAATCGATTCGGGTCCTCTTAAACTCATTTTTTTTTCCGATTAGCATAGAGTTGATGTTGCTGCAAGACTGCTAACACCTCAATGTGGTACCTGTGGAGAATTTCTGATGGACTATACAGTAATATATCATTAAAAAACAACAAAACAAACTTCCGCAAGAAAGGTCGAAAAATATCATTCATCAAAGAATGAAACGTTATGGGAGCATTAGTTAAACGAAAAGGCATTACCAGAAATTCATAGTGACCATCATAAGTCTGGAAGGTGGTCTTTGGTACATCTTTAGTCTGAACCCGAATTTGATGATATCCGGATTTTAAATCTAGTTTAGAAAATACCTTCGCACCGGGCAATTCGTCTAATAGTTCATCTATTACTGGAATGAGATATTTATCTGGCATGACTGCTTTGTTTAAGCACTTATAGCTTCCATATAGAATTCCAAGAGCCGCTTTTCTTCTCGACTAAGAGTACTGTACTATAGAAGGGTCTTCAACTCTGGGTCAGGATACTCCCCGTCGTAAAGTATTTCACTTATCAATCTTTCCATCTCGCTTATGAACATAAGGGTAGCGATAAAGGGACATCGACTGAGTCGAGTGATGGAATGCCCAGACCCTCGAGGTGGTAAACTCGTTGGTAGATCAAACACAACCCCATATCGCTGTAAGATTTCCTAGAGGTAGACCGGGACTGAACCCTCCTCAAAAGTCTCAGATTCGTAGTTGTTAAATTCTACCAAAATTCCATATCCTTCCGCCGAGGCTCGATTCCACACCTTCACTAGGATCAGAGACTTACCGAGAGAAGGACCAATTGCAAGGTGATCAGGATACCCTTAATCGATTTTCATCACTGTCAGCTTCTAATGATGTGCATCATGTCGAGATTTGCCATGGGATTCCAAGGATAATATCGTGGTTTCCTAGCTGAGGGATGGAAGTCATCATAGACGCCAACCCTCAGAACTTAAGTGTGATTCTTCACACACACTATGGCTTCTCACTTTGTCTCATCGTGCCCATTTCTACTCCATACTCAAACATGGAGTGATCTTTCCACCAAGGTCAAGAAATGAAATTGTGTAGCCCCGGATCGATGACAAAGGATTACCCCTCGAGCCCCGATGAAGCCCCTCAAGCACATCAGCTCAAGGCCATTCCGCAATTGGAGTGTGTAGACACTCTACCCCGATCTTCTTCTAATTCCCTTTCTTCAGCCATGTCCTCCTTAAACACCCATCCTTCCCGATCATCTTCTTCGTCATCTCTCCCCTTACATCCACCGTCACTCTATTGTTTGGAGTTCCTCGATCGCTTACACCGATGTGTTCACTCCCCCACTTCTCAGAGCGATAACAAAGCCCTTTCTTTCTCAGCTCTGTCTCGACAATCTTCACACCCTTTCGTTGACTAACGGGCGATTTGTAGTGGCGCTGTGAAGGAGTGGTGTGGGTATTGCAAGGTGCTGCCGACGCTAGGGCGAGGGGTCGTAAGGCCTTTGTGCAACCCTGGGCTTAGGCCTCCTTCTTCTTTCTAATAAGTGGATCTTAGCTTCTATCTTCTAGGCCAAGTCCATAGCCCAACCCAATGACGTGGGTTCAAAACCCTAATCTCACAGAATCTCGAAGCTCTAAGACCTTCGGGCGAATTTTCCCAATCGCGTAGTTTGTCAAGATGTTTTCCGCAGGAACCGTCAACTCATGAATCATCAGATATTCTCGCACCGTGCCCCTCTTGCCTGCGCCAACCATCGTCAAGGAGGGAACCTACCTGCATCGTGCGAAACTATCGGAGTAACAAGATCTTCATCTCTTGCCATAACACCATTGCCTATCTCCTGCTTTTCCATTGGGACCATAATAGGGCATCCCCTTCAAAGTTGATGATTGCCGCTTCCAACTTCTCATTGTTAGATAGGTGATAAAGCTGAAATATCTCGCTCTCAATATCCAACCATCGTGGTTCTCCCATCAACATTGGGATCTCGATCCTTCGTAATTTCTGTGGCGCCGCAGGAAAATGTGACTCAAACTTCGTCATCCCGGGTGGATGTGACCGAGTACCCCGAGCCTTGCCGCGACGACTATGATGAGAACGTGTTCTTGCTTTTTTATTTTTAACAATTGCTCGAATTTCAATAATCCATTACATCCTGCTCCCCTTGTGGAACCCATGTCGTCTCGCATTTGTTCTCTTACACGTTGGCCATAAGCCGACATACTCATGAATCGAGCTCATACCAATTTGTTAAGGTCAATCAAGAATCAAAGGTAATTTCGTGATTTCACAAAACTCGTTTGTATTGAATAATTGAAGAAAGACAAATTTCCTGCATATTCGAGAGGTTTGAATCTCTCCAGTCACTAGTCCAAAGAATTCATTGCTTACCTTCCAAAACTCTAACTCCTTTAAACCAAAAAGACAAAAAAAAAAATCCCCTCACTTAAAAGTTTCCCCCCCTCCAAAAAAAGAAATCACCACAAACATACCCCTTTTATTTAGGTCTTCCTTTATTACCCCTGTGCTTGGTATACGTGAACTTGATTTGGGGTCTAACACAAGCACATACAAAACTCTACCGCAACATCAAATCAATAATTAATATTGCACAAAATCCTGTTCAACCTTTGGACCAAACATGTGGATTTAAACAAACACTTTATTAAAGGAAATTGGAGAGTGACCTCAACTACAAACCATACATCTCATTAGGCAATCAACTAGCAAATGTATTTATCAAGAGTCTGAACAATAGCATGTTTCAAACAATAATTGGCAAGGTGGCAATCCATGACATTGACTCAGTAGCTTGAGGGGGCGTGTGGAGAAACATATTTTTAAGGGATTTTGATTTTGTATTTTATAAATTGGTTTAAATCTAGGAGATAATTTAATCCCTGATTTATAGGGATTTAGTTTACGGTAGTTTTAGTTTTCAGTAACACCCCTACGACTTATTTTGTACCTATATTAACCAAATGTGTATTATGTTCAGGGATGAATAAGACTTCTTCTTCTCAATATTTCCAGATCTTTGTACCATTTTTTGTTTTTTATTTTACTTTATTTTTTGTTCATTTTCTTTTAAACTTGTGAAGCATTGCTGTGGGTGGAGCATTAATGTGTTTTATGACCATTCAATAGGTTCCTTGACATATGGGAAGTTTGATATGGTACTTTTTTTAATAGGTATATATACACACATTGGGACTTGAATGTGGAATCTCTTGTAACTTCATCCCACCTTTGCCACTTAAGCTAGTTTCCTGAAGGACTATATGGTCTAGCAAATTATATGATGAATAATATTTTGATATACTGTTTCATTTCTTTAACTGGACATGTATAATGGATTGCAACTTCATTTTCCTTACTCTTTTATGCTGACAGAAAAATATTTGCAATTCTATAGCGTGATGATCTTTCTGGAATGCAATTGAGTGGTAACAAAGTCAGAAAACTCGAATTCTTGATGGCAGATGCTGTAGCCCAGGGCTCAGACTGTATTATAACAATAGGAGGCATCCAAAGCAACCACTGTCGAGCAACTGCTGTTGCTGCAAAGTATCTGAACCTTGATTGTTACCTTATACTTAGAACCTCTAAGGTAAACTATTTTTTGTCTTTTCTAAATCATTATTTCTGCATAAGAGTTTGCTTTTGGAGGCAGTTGCTTGCCAAGCATCCTTTTTCCATTTTTTTCATTCTTAGTTTTGTTTTTAATTTGCTGCAGGTTCTTGTAGAAAAAGATCCTGGATTAACAGGCAATCTCTTGGTTGAACGTTTAGTCGGAGCTCATATTGAACTTGTTTCGAAAGAAGAATATGCAAAACTTGGGAGAGCGGTCTGTAGTTGTTCCATCATTGCCTATTATGCACTTCTTTATGCATGTAAAAAGGCTTCAAAGTTATTAACATTATGACATTCATCTAAGAATAGCTTATTGGTGTACTCTGTATTTTGTGATTTCATTTATTTTTGGGCATTACTGTCTGTAAAGGGTATAATATTTCTATTTATGTCAATGAATGATTTGTAGAAACTTGCTGCTTCAAAAGTCTTGTTTAGAGGGTGTGCTACTTTCTTTCTAAGTGCAATTGCTTAACTTTCTTCTGTTTTAAATCGCTTAGATAATAAATATTTGTTTTCTGATTTTGATCAGATGTACGTATAAGTAATAAGTTACCTCAATCAACAGTTAAGCTTTAATTTCATTCAAGATCCTTTTTCTAATTTTTTTTTTGAAATGTATTGTATAGCATGTGCTATTTATCTAATTAATGAATCCAATTGTAATTTAAAATTACACAAGTGCATCTGCGCTGTAAATCAATATGCAATTATATGGTCCAGTAGCTGACCCATGCTAGACGTTTTTCATTCATCAATCGATAGTTAGCTGACCGATGAATTTCTGGTGTTACTGAACTGACTGCACTCCCTACCTCTAATTAGACTAAGTTTTTCTTTTTCCATATATCTCAGACTCTACTAATCTGCTAAAAGAAAAGTTAATGAAGGAAGGAGAAGGCCATATGTCATTCCTGTTGGTGCATCAAACTCCCTCGAACCTGGTAAGATTCAGTGGTTGGATGTATTTGTCTTTTCTTCATGCTTACTTCTTTCCAAGTTTTTTGTTTTCCTCTGTATACAATCTTTAGTGTTCTAAATTGTAGTTTTTTTTTTGGCCTTATTAAAGGATTGGCTATGGAATTTAGAGTTATATCTATAATGGTCTCTTGCCATCTTCTTATGAATAATATGTTTGGTTTTCTGTGGACAACTTGATTCAACCTATGAGTTTGGCATTTGCATTGCTCTGCGCATTGGAGCTCTATCTGTTACTCCTGTTTACATTTTCTACTCTTGAACTTGTAAGACAGGCCAATTTTGAATATGTTATCCAAAAAAATGTAAAGCAAGCTGAGGATTTTAGTCTAGAATAGTCTAGTTTATGAAGTCTTTGTCTGATCTGATCAGAAACGGTATTGAAGCCTCATGCACTGCTCATGCTTTCTATTGACAATATAAATAGCTTATGGTTTTATTGTGGGGTTGGACAAAGCTTCATATGATCTGAGAATTTTAATGGTTGTCTTTTGTCTCCTTTAGAAATTTCTGTGAGGGCAGAAGTAGAGAGGAGTTTTGGCTTACATAGCATTACCTCAATACCTATGCTTATTGGAAACTTAATTGGTTTTCTATATTGACCCCTTTAGTGTTAATCATTCATTCTAACAGTGATTTGAGGTTCAGCTCTTAGGTTGTTACTAGTTCAGTTTATGTGTATATTTCTGTAAATCTAATGTCCGATTTGATAAGTTTTCTGCAAATATGTGAATGAACATGATGGCACTGCTCTCTGATGTCATTTGGCTGATCCAGATCGAGTCATCATGTTGTTTATGGAAGAGATACCAGAGGGGTTCCAAAGATCAGACTAATGACTAGAAAGCATCCAAAGCAGATAAATAAAGAATTGCAAGAGGAGAATTTGCACCAGTTGCAATCCAAGGAATCAACTGGCTTAAGAAAGCACCCGGCACATATGATGTGCCACATTTGAGGACGTTCCTCTATCTAAAATGCATTTGCAAGTGCTGATTGCACCAAGCACATGAAGATGTTCCATTCATGTTAGGGAATCTCATCCTTTCGCAACATATGCAGCATGTATGTGCTATGCAAGGGCAAATACCTTTCCACTGGGCATGCATCTGCAATAGCGCTACACAGGCAGTGCAGTTGCTGAGTGTATTACCTATTCAACACCGTAGAAGTGTGCCAAGCTGTGGTGCATGAAAGCATTTTTTATGTTATTCAAAAGTGATAGGCACATATGATACAGGATTCAGCTTTTTCCTGCTAATCTGTGGGTTTTGCCATCTGTGAGCACCTTTGTTCTAGACCAATTTCTTATTTTTGAAAATTTCCATGCAAACCTGATGTTTTGAAACTAAGAAATTCATTATTCAGAAGCAGATGGAGAATGGAAATTCAAGGCCCAAGGTGTATTCATACTCCCCTTAGACAGATTCCTATAAATAGGATGCTAATTTAATTGGAAGGCCTATTCATTTCCAGATTGAATAGATGAGGTTTTGGGAGGACAGTCGGGTGCAGTGAAATCCCTTTGTAGTGACCTGTTTCTGTGATTTTACTCGATGGCTGGATTGAGAGAGACAAAAGTGATGGAGGCCTGGGGAGAACCCTGAGCAAGGAGGAGGGTGGAATTTAATTTTGGAGGCTATTTAATGATTGGGAAATGGAGAATATTGAGAGCTTGATCGAGAGTTAGGGGCAGAAAAATTAACCCCGTAGGAGGAGGATAAAATGGTGTGGAAAGCTACTAAAGATGGATCATATATTGTGAGGTCCAATTTGGATGTGTTGGAAGGGGGAAGAGGGGCTGAACCTTTTCCAAAAAGAATGGTTTTGAACCAATTAGTTCCTACAAAAGTAGGATTTTTTGCGTGGGAAGCTTGGTGGGGCAAGGTTTTGACTTTGGGTCAGCTAAAGAGAAGAGGATTCTCCCTTGCTAATAGATGCTACCTCTGCGGGGAAGAGGAGGATAATATAGATCATCTCCTGACACACTACCTCAAAATAAGGACTTCAGGGTCCCTCTTGTTAACAGCCTTGATATTGCATGGGTGCCACCTTGATGACTAAAGATGTTATAATTAGTCGAACAAGATTCCCTTAAGGAAAGACAATCGCAAGATTTCAGGTTCACTTTGTTGCTTGTCGCAATATGGAAGGAGAGAAACAAAGTGGTTTCAAGATGAACAATTCTCACTAAGCAGGCTGAAATTTTTTTTGTATATTCCTTGTGTTCTTAAGATTGTTTCATGCAGATGACTTTTTGATAATTAGAAAGCTGGTGCATCTGGCCAGGCCTTAAGATGGGGGTTGGTGTTTTTGCTTCTTTTGTATAGGCCTGGGGTCTTGCTGTATACTCTTTTTGGGGTTGTATTGGTCAGCCCTCTTAATGAATTCCCTTTTGCTTATCATTTTTTTTCTATTCCCTTACAATTTTCTCTCAATTCTTTATTTTTTCTTATATGAAAAAGATAATGGATGTTATGTCCATAATCATGAATAAGTATTTCATTTGTTGGAGCAAAGATGAATGTTAGTTCCAAAAATTAATCTTGGTGTTGCTTAGTTGTTAATGATGTTTTAAACTGGTAGGAATTTCATTCTCTGTGATTTACTTGATTTTTTAATATTTTCCTGCGCTTCCCTGTGATTCAGGCTTGTGTGATCCTCAGTGAGATATAATCACATTTTTTATTTACATTCTTCTGAGTTTGATGTAACTATGAAATCAATTGAGTACTTCTGTAGAAAATTAAAGTGTTAACTTGAGTGAATTATGGTGTTTCATTTTCAGAGTAATGAAAACAACTGTGGGCATTTTAACACTGAATCAATCAATGTTAGAGAAATTATTTTCCAACTAAAATATGTATTCTGACGGCCTTTTGATAGCTGTTTTTTCTACCAATGATCAAGTTTTCTTAACTGTCAATTTTCATCGCCATCCAAACAAGCTCTGTCTCTAAAATTCCTATTTTCCACTCATTTTCTGTCATTACAGCAAAGTTTCCTTTGTTTCTATATTCTTCACCTCTTGGTGCATGCTGGCACCTGATTATATGATAAGAAGCAGTGACTGATAATTAATGCACGATTAGCATCGGATGTACTTACCAGAGAATTGTAAATCTAAAGTAAAGCAAAGTATAGTGAATGAAAATGTTCTACTCTATTGCAAAGAAATGAGTACAGTGGTGAACCATTGAGAGACTCTGGTCTCTCTCCCCTTACAATATTTTCCTCTCTAAATCTTCCTGTGCCCCTCCACACCACCTATTATAGTAATTCCCTTAACAGTACTCGTACTAACCTACTAACAACCAGGTCATTATGGATCCACAATTTTGTCACCATGATACGCTCCTTATTTCCTTATGTTATACATATATACTATCTACTTAGAATCAGATATGTATTGATAGTTTTTCGTATAGACAGATTTGATAGTTGTAATTTCAGTTTGATTTGGCTCTTGTATATCGTATTACTCAGGCTCTATATAATAAGAGGGAAATCACGTATGAGGTATTCAATCCATTTCGAATATGGTATCGTGAGCAAGGTTCTTAGGTTTTCGAATTTCTTCATGTGGGTTAATTCGCCCTTTCTGCCTGCCTAGGTCGGGCCTTCCACGCATTGTTCGACGCTGATTGGGTTCCTGCATTTTGACACTCGCCTAAGTGTTCTTTGTGCTATTTCAAGCTCGTGTGGTCATTGGTCTATTTTCTAAGAAACTGCTCTTTTCTAATACTTTGTTACTATTTATGAGCATCATGTTTTCCGATTCTTTACGTGAAATTCATGTGTAAGAATTATTCTCGTACTGGAATTCCCAATTCGTTTATTTGCTATGGGAAGAATTATGGGGTCATACTGACACGGGAGTGATCTGCTCCCAACATGCTCATATGTCGCCTCGGAAGATCAAAGATGCTCTGATGACATGATTTTGGGGATCGCGGATACTCTTATTGCTCTTAAGATAAGACTGCTTAAATCTATGTGGGAATACTGAAGAAAGTATAATATCAAGACACACGCTCTCGACGCCTCAATTAGAGTATGAGATTGCAATTATACTTGTATGATCTTCCATTCCTGGATTATTTTTCTAGATTTAATACAATCTCTAGTGAGAATGATCGACATTATTTATGCCAAGGTACCGTAAGAATCTCTTCTTGTCAGGTAGAAGTTCAGCGCAGCTAGCGCGATCGCTTTAATGAAGTTACGACCGAATTTGAAGCCACTTCTGCTCCAACTGATGAATCGTAATCCCGTGCCATCTTCGATGTCCTGCTTTGGGGAATTACTTCGCGAGGAGCAACGACTTGCCACCCAGGCCACTTATTAGCACGACAAAATGATACCCAATGCAGTGGCTTATGCTGCTCAAGGAAAAGGCAAGGGACGAGACATGCGAACAGTTTAATGCTTTAGTTTAAAGGAATATGGACATATTGCTACAAACTATACATGGGAATTTTGCAACTGCCGTAAGAAACCGGGCCATATTATTAAAGAGTATCCTACTCGCCCCTAGAATTGTCTGGTTAATGCTTATCAGGCTACTGTGAGTTCTGCTTCCTCTGCTACTACTAGTGACTCCACTGTTCGTACTTCTGAGAAGGTATAAGAGATGACATTCACTCTTTTAGGACCGCAAGGCACCCGCTTTCCTTTCCCCCTCATGGATTATTGATTCGTGCATCTAATCATAAGGATCGGAATTCTTTTGATACCCTTAGCAATGTTCGAACTTATACTCAGACGGACACATCTCAGATTGCTAATGGTAGTCGGTTACCTATTCATGCTATTGGAGATGTTAATTACACTGTTAGAGATGTTTTTGTATCTCCTCAGCTTTCCACTCGTCTTATTTCTATCGGGCAATTGGTTGATAATAACTGTGGTGTTCATTTTTCTCGTGATGGTTGTCTTGTGCAGATCGTGCCCGCAAGATACTTCATAAGGGGCTTAAAGTCGACGTTTATTTCTACATTTTTCTGACCTCAAGTTATTTATATTTGCTCTTCATTACACTAGAACAATAAGTTTGACGTATGGCACAAACTATTGGTCAAATATCCTAATTTATGTTATTTTATCTCATGTCATAAATTCGTTTATCAAGCAATAAAGATCAATTTTCTTCTTCCTCCTCTCTTTTGATTGTCTCATGGCAAACATAGGTAAAAGTAAGTCTCTTTCTTTTCCATCTCATGGAAGTCATCGAACATTGTTTCGATTTGATTCATAGTGATGTGTGCGGATTTCTCCCTAAGTATCTCACATGTAAATTATAAATACTTTGTTACATCTTATCAAGGATTATACAAGGTATACTGATCTATTTTCTTCGTAAGCAACTGGTGTCTTATCTGCTTTTCAACAATTCATTGCCTATGAGACTCCAATTTTCTTCCGCATTAAAATTCTCAGCTACCTAATTCGTGGTGAATACATGTCTAGTGAGTTTCATGCTTTTCTCCAACAAAAAGGCATTGTTGCTTAGCGTTCTTGTCCATATACACCTCAGCAAAATGGTGTGGCTAAACGTAAAAATAGACGTTTGCTGGATGTTGTTCGTACTCTATTGCTTCAATCATCTATTCCTCCTAAATTTCGTCAAGAATATCTACTTACCGCTATTTAATTAATAGATTGCCAGCCCAAAGGTTCCTCAATTTTGAAACTCCTACGCTCGTCTTTAATACTCCAAGAGATCCCAAATAATTGACATGCATACTTTGGTCAGGTTTGTTTTGCTCATTTGCCTTCGCATGAACGCTATAGTTACCCGTTCAACTGCTAGATGCGCATTTACGGGTTATAGTCCTTCACACAAAGGCTATGTTTGCTATAGATCCACGCTCTAACCGGGATTTCAGATTTCCGTCATGTTGTGTTCTTTGAAAATCACCATTCTTTCCTTCTCCCGATGTGTCTTTGCCTCGCAACGCCCGTTACCGGCCTTGTCGAATCTCGACTCCTTCTATCGAA
This sequence comes from Tetrastigma voinierianum, assembly GCA_016808115.1. Lineage (NCBI taxonomy): Eukaryota > Viridiplantae > Streptophyta > Magnoliopsida > Vitales > Vitaceae > Tetrastigma > Tetrastigma voinierianum. Next base: position 83,205 of record JAEQBH010007740.1, on the reverse strand, counting down.
TCGATTCAAACTGACTTGTATAAGGAAAGACCGACGACCTACTCTCGCCTCTTCGGCCTCGGTCCGCCATCCGAGCCTGCTTAGATTGAATCCTCCATCGGGTGATCCAAATACCACCCCGCGTCTCGTCGTCACCCGTGTCTCACCCATCTAATCGCATGGTTTCTCTCATACATCTCTTCATGTTACACCGTTCTTCCATTCCCATTCCGGGCCCGCCATTTCCGAGGCAACTAAACATGACCGGGCTGCATGCGCGATGAGCGAAACTGTGCTCGTAGATAATCATATTAAGTGGATGTCATTCCTCGGGTCCCGCTCAGAAAGCTATTGATTGCAAATGGGTCTATTCTATCAAGCTGTGTTTTGATGGAACTGACTCCAGATAGCTCAAGTTAGTTGCACTTGGCAATAGGCAAGAATATGGGGTGGACTATGAGGAGACTTTTTCTCCCGTTGCCAAGATGACTACTGTACGACTTGTTCTATCTGCTGCTGCATCCCAAGGTTGGTCTCTTCATCATATGGATGCAAAAATGCCTTTATTCATGGTGATCTCAAAGAAGAGATATACATGACCATTCTGCCTGGTTTGTCATCATCTTCTTCCTCGGATGTCTGTAAGTTAAACCGATCATCAGATGGGTTTAAACAAGCCCCTGCATGGTTTGATAAATTTCACCCAATTTCGTCTCCAATTTTCGCTTTAAGCAGAGTGCATATGATTCTTCTTTTTATTTTCCTAAGACATCTCGTACTGTCCTTCCTCGTTTATATGTTGACATATTGTTATACTAGAATCCTGACTCTACCTTGATCACCCGACTACAACAGCATCTTCAAGCCTCATTTCATATGAAGGACCTTGGTCCTCTTACATACTTTTTATGCTTGGAAGTTCATACCGAATCCTCTGGCATTTTTTTGAATCAGCATAAATATACTCAGGATCTAATTGCTTTGGTTGGTCTTCAGGATACTTCTTCTGTGGATACTCCTATGGAAGTGAACATGAAGTATCGCCGAAGAGTGGTGATCTCTTTCGACCCCACTATGTATCGCGCGCAGCGGAGCTTGAACTATTTAATTATTACCGACCCGACATTTCCTTTGAAAGATGCCGCGAGTCGGGCTCATGAAGGCTCCACGCCATCTACACTTCGCTGCTTCTCGTCGTATCATTCGATATCTTCGGGGATCTTCTCGTCGTGGCCTATTCTTTCCCATGGAGTCCTCTTCAAGCCAGGGCTTATAGTGATGCAGACAAGTGATGCCCCACACGACGATCTCAGAACAAAGTTGGTGCATGTTTCGTGACCTTTGATATCTCGAAGAGTAAGAAACATGATCCGCCTCCAAAATCTCTCGACTGAATCCGAATACCGTGCAATGTCTGCTGCTTGTTCTGAGATTCTTTGGCTTCGTGGTCTCCTTGTTGAGATTGGTTGTGTTCAGTCCGAGCCTACTCCTCTCCATGCTGACAACACTAGTGCCATCTCGCATTGCCGCCAATCCCCTTCATGAGCGCATTCAAACATTACTCGAGGTGGATCAATATTCCACTGTGAAGTATTGACAGTCAGATTCATTTCCCTTCCTCATATTTCTACTGACCTCTAGATTGCAGATTTGTTTCGAAGGCCATGACAAGACAACGCCATCGCTGGTTTAAATTGATGCTTCTTAATCGACCAACATCAATTTGAGGGGGGATGCCACCATTATACGTTCCTTATTTCCTTATGTTAGACATATATACTTCCTTATTTAGATAGAATTTGTATATAATATACTTCCTTATTTAGATAGAATCTGTATATAGACATAGTTTTCTTTGGTATAGACAAATTTGATAGTTGTAATTTAGGCTTGATTTTGGCCTTGTATATTGCACATTTGTGCCTATATAATAAGAGGAAATCCTCACAGATGAGGTATTCAATCCATTTTGATAAATTTATGGTAAACACCTCAGCTACACTGCCATGTACACAAATATGAAGCTAATGCATCATGTGACTTGGACGCTCCCCTCCTGCATAATGCAGTTTTAAGGGGGCTTATCAGTACTTCCAATTGAGATTAAGGTTGGATTGGGACTTGAAAATTATTGTTTCAATTAGGACCTAGTAAGGTGGACACGTTTTGTAAAAGCTTAGGCTGCTTATGAAGAGGGATTAGGGCTGTAGAAGGAATTCTTTGTTGAAGAAAGAGGCGCACCTAGGGGCTTGTCCTAGGGAGAGAAGTATTGGGCTACCTGTTTTCTAATATATCTTTGTTTGAATAAAACTGTTATTGGAGTATCATGAGATCATATGAAGAACTGATAGGCAATAACAGAGTATATTTCTTAACTTGAATGAAGATATGATTCTCAAAATTCTCCACACAGTTTTTTCCCGTATTAATGCAAGGGGAATTCAAATCTATAGGAGAATCATCTGATCATCTCTTTTTTGTTATAGGGAAAGAAGTCTCACAGGGTATCCCACAAATTGTGCTTTGAAGTAAATAAAACACTTTACTTTTCCTTGAGTCAGCTGGATTTGGCCTCTCTCCACAATGTAGTTATTCTTGTTTCAGAGTTTGAACTATACTTCCATGTGATGTGTCATTTTTCTTAATGTCATGGGTTACTTTGTTACTGCTACATAATTTTATTCATTGGCACATGCTATTATAAATTGGCAAATTCCTAGACCATTTGTCTGTTTCCTTTCATCATTCACAAAGGCGGATTGTGAAACTGGTGTGTCAGTTTTTTAGGAAATAAATTAGAATTTGATCTGAAATTACTATTTCAGATTTGATTAGCAATAAATTTCCAGATTTCTAGCTTGGAAATTGGTTGATTACTATTTCAGTTTTGATTAGCAATCAGTTTCCAAATTTCTAGCTTGAGATTGGATTGGGGTTTTTTCCTTCTTGATGTTTTTCCTGATATGGGATCTTCCCTTCTATGTATTTGTACTAGTTTCTGATGAAAAATAAGACAAATATGAATGAGAATGTTTGCTTATGAAAAAACTTTCATGTTATCAGAGCCAAGGGGCATTCTTTCTTTCCCTCTTACTAATAATGAGGTCATACAAGTCAGTGATGACTGACACTCAAAGAAATCCTGCTGCCCCTTATGGTTCCTTCGAATCTATTCCGACCAATCCTACTACTGTTTCTACCACATCTATACCTACTGAATATTATTCCCAGAATTCAGTCCTTTATCTCACTGCTGAGGAGACTCATGAGCCTTCTACCAACTCGAATGCAATTCCTTTTACAAAGGAGCAATTAGAGCACCTGTACAAATTAGTTCAATCTCCAAAATTATCCTTTGTGCAGAAGGGTAACCCTCTTGTCACTGCTTTTTTTGGTGTTGTTCCTAATTCTATTCATTCTTGGATAATTGATTCTGGAGCAACTGATAATATGACTATCGTTTCAAAATGTTCTCTCTTATAGTCCTTGTGCGTGTAATAAAGGTCAAACTTGTCGATGGTTCACTCGCACTGCTTGTGATGGGAACTATCAAACCTCACTTCATTGATAACCCTTCAAGATGGCTTCATCTTCCTAATTTGACTTGCAATATGTTATCCATTAGTAAATTTACTTTTGCTCATCAATGTCGAGCTAATTTTTACTCTTCTTATCGTGAGTTTCAGAATTTAACCACCCGGAGCATGATCGGTAAAGGCTAAGGAAAAAGACGGCTCTATTATTTGATGATTGCCAATCTCGACTTGAGTAGACACTCAAAGTACTAACAGAATTGCCTGCTTCCAAAGAAAATGATATCGTGCTACGACATTATAGGTTAGCTATCCCAACTTTTAGTATTTGAATACTTGTTTCCAAATTCTATTTAAAAATAAAAGTCTATCTTCTTTCAATGTGAAGTTTTGCGCTTGCTAAACATCATCAGACATCTTTTCGCCCTAACCTTATAAACCAAATCCACACAATTTATCGTGATCCAGTGATAATTAACTGCGGCCGGAAATTTTATTAATTTCTCGAATGAATTGCACATCCTATATAACACGCTTATATACACATATTTTATACACTGAAAAAGGAAGTTTCCATAACCAATTCCCAAAATTTTGGGATTTGATTATTCACTTCCCATAGCTGACTATAGAATCAGATTATTGACCTTGATTCTTTTCTGAAATATCTTATTTACATAATTTCCCACACTCCCCCTCAAGCTGGTGAATATATATCTTCTATTCCCAGCTTGCTAATATTTTTATGAAACACATTACTGCACAACCCTTTTGTTAGCACATCTGCTAATTGATGTTCTATAGGAACATATGGAGTATCCAACTTTTCTTTGATGAAGTGCTTGTCTATCTCTATGTGTTTTGTTCGGTCATGCTGCATCGGATTATGAGCAATGCTGATTGGTCGAGTTATTATCACAATGTAGTTTCATAAGCTTACTCCATTGAACCTTCAAATCTTCTTCCATCGATCTTGACCCACAACAATTCACAAACTCCTGCTGCCATAGCTCTAAACTCTGCCTTTGCACTTGATCGTGCTACCACATTTTGCTTCTTACTCCTCCAAGATACTAGATTTCTCCCAAGAAAGGTACAATAGCCTCAGAGTTGACTGTCCAATGGAGACCTGAAGAAATCTCGTGATTGCAAGTATTGCCAAAGCAATATCTAATGTTTTCGAATAAGATTCCCTTCCCGGATGTGCCTTTAAGTAAATTCGAGGACTCGATAGGTCGCCTATAGATGAATTTCTGATCATGCATAATTGATTGATTACACTCACCGACAGCTATGCTCGCCTAGTATGTGCAAGATAAATGAGTCTCCCAACAAGCTTTTGATACATTTTTCGGTCAACTTTCTTCTCTCCAAGTGCTTCACTTAATCTGTGATTTTGTTCAATGGAAGTCGCAACTGGTTTACTAGCCATCATACCTGTTTCCTTGAGAAGATCAACAACATATTTCGCCGGAGCAATCAGAAAATGCCTTTGTTTGGGACCGAGCAACCTCAATTCCAAGTGAAATACTTCAATTTTCCTAAATCTTTTATTGCAAACTCCTCGCTGTGCACTCCGTCGCGCATTTTTCTTCTCATCATTCCCAGCCACAATGATGCCATCACATACACAATTAATGTCAGACTCATTGAAATTAATGTTTATGAAAAGCGATGATCTCCCCGTCTTTGCTTCAGAACCATTAGCTATCATAACCTTTGACAAACCTTTCCAAAACCAAGCACGTGGAGACTGCTTTATCCATGTAGTGTCAGCCTTTAACCGACAAACCTTTGCTCTACTCACTTACCGAACCCCGGTGGAATACTCATGTAAATCTCTTTCTTCTAACTCACCATGAAGGAACGATTTTTACATCATATTGTCAGAATTCCTAACTTCAAAATTAACAACCAAGGATAGTGTACCATCAGACTGCCTTTGCCATCGAGCAAATGTTTCCTTTGATAATCCACTCCATATGTCTCGAGTATACTCTTTGCAACCCGCCTTGCCTCACCGCCTCAGTGGTGTCATCACCTTTAAATTTTATCAGCAAACACCCACTGCAGCTCTATCGGGTTTCAATTAGGTGATCAACCACCCTAGTTTCATTCTTTTGTAATGCATCAATTTCAAAATTCTCCATAGCAAGTTTCATTCTCTTTCGATAATGCTCAGATAAATGAGTTTGGGAATAGGAATAGTGCTTGCTGAAAGGAAGCTTTTATGATTCAAGGAAAATCTCTGAAAGCATTACAAAGTGAGACAATGGATATAATGGCCTTTTGTGCATTCCACGTTCCTTTCAAAGCTATAGGTAGATCATGATCAAGAATAGGAGTTGAGTTATGTTCAAGAATTGTTACCTCATTTCCAGGACTTGGTTCAGTAGATTGTTCTTGCCTCGTTGTTTCCATGGGGTCCCTTCTTCTTGCATAATGCATACACCTGATCAAACCGAAATTGATCAAAGATTTGATTGTCTTCTTCCTTTTCATCTACCGACTCTTCGAATTGTGATATTGGAATTGGTTCCAAAGAAATTGGTAACACTGAAGTGGTTTCTTTTGATTTGAATGACTCACCGAGGGGATTATTTTCCTAGTGGTGATGTTTCGAATTCTCATCTTCAAGTATAGATAATTCCCCTGAAGATAAGGAGTAGAGAAGTATGGCTTATTTTCAACAAAGGTAACATTAGTTGAAACATAAAGTTTCCTAGTAGGTGGATGATAACATTTATATCCCTTTGAAAAGATGAGTACCCTACAAAAACGCACTTAAGAGCTCTAGGATATAATTTTCTCCGATTATGATTGTGAATATGGATAGAGGATGTGCACCCAAAAACTCGAGGAGCAAGGTTGAAGGAGGATCAAATGTCTGGATAGAATTGAGACAAGGTTTCTAGTGGACTTTTAAACCCTAAAACTCTAGAAGGAATCCTGTTTATGACATATGCTGATGTGATTACAGTCTCTCCCCAATAGGATTTTGGTACATTTTGTTCAAACAATAAGGCTTGAGTACACTTAAGAAGATGACGGTTTTTCCTCTCCTCCACTCCATTTTGTTGGGGAGTAGTGATACAAGATGATTCATGTATGATTCCTTCCTTTTGAAATCACTGAGACAAAATTTGATTGAAATAATCACGATCATTGTCTGAGGGGATTTTCTTGATTTTTGTACCAAATTGCTTTTAAATCGTCGACAAAAATAGAAAATATGACTCATATCATATTTATTGAAGCAAATAGATCCAAGAAACTCTTGTACAATCATCAATAAATGTTACGAAACACCTGGATCCTAAGATATTTGGAATGGTGGATGGTCCCCAAATGTCACTGTGAATTAGAAAGAAAGGAGAAGATCTTTTATTACTAATAGGGAAGGATACATGAGTATGTTTTGTATACTCACAATGTCGCACGAAATGCTTAATATCTAGTCCTCGAATGCGTATAAACATTAATTTTAATGTGGAAAAGGCACGTGACCTAGATGCTCAGATAACTAAATGACATCTTTATTTGATGAAGAGGTAGCACGGACTAATCAAGTTATGGATTGACTAGATATACCAGTAGTGAGTCCATCGTTTCGCAAGTCCACCTTCCTCCCCGAACTCCTACTCCGAAATTCACAAAAGGAGGCATCGATTATAACACGACAACTTAGATCTTGGGTAAGTTTTTGTATTGAAACAAGATTAGTGGATAGTCGAGGACATGTGAAGAACATTTTAAGAACCATATTTCAGGTGGCTATCTTCCTATACCAACCACTCGTGGTGGTAGTTCCATCAGCAACAACAATTTTCCTATTGCTTGGACAAGGTAAATAGGTTTTAAATTGATTTGGATTATGGGTCAGTAGCACAAGAATCAATGATGCAAGCATTCCTAAACTCATCACTCGAAGCATTTAATCCAAGAGAAATTAGAATATCACTTGAAAAAGTCAATGAACATATACCCAGAGTTGATGCTTGAGAACCGGAAGGTGGCTGAATATTCTGAATTAAAGTTGGGTGGCGCACGACCTGTTCTCCTTCAATAATTGAAGAAATGGAGTCTAACATGACTGAAGTTGATTAAACATCAGTAAAGGATAAAGGAGATCAAGAAACAATGGGAGTGGAGGCCACAGAAAAATCAGCAATGAAGGCTGAGAATCACACCAACAATTAAGGCAGGAAACAACGTCAGATGGCAATGAAGGCTGGTGCTTAAAACTGACACAGAGAAGCTTGATGAATGCTGAAAAAATATGGTACAACAATGAAGACTGCCTAGAAAAATTCCCACAAAAATCTAGTACAGCAATGGAACCTGCACCGAAAAATTCCTAAAAACTAGGGCTCTAATACCATAAAGAAAATGCACTGAGATAGAAGAAACAAAACTGGTGTTGAAATTTTATTAATTTCTAATGAATCCAGACATCCTATATAACACACTCATATATACACAAGGTTTTGTACATCGAAAAGGGAGTTTGGTAACTACCCCAAATTTTGGGATTTGATTATTCACTTCCCATAGCTGATTATAGAATCAGATTATTGACCTTGATTCTTTCTTGAAATATCTTATTTACATACTTCTCTCAATGTGGTCCATGCGTAGATATGGACATCTTCTCTCGACAAAAATGGTTTGTGACCTTATTGATGATCAAGCACAAGATTAAGTCAATATTTGATGAGGGAAAAATCTGATGTGGAAACAATTTTCAAAAATTTTTACACCGTGGTACAAACACAATTTCAAAAATATATTCAAATATTGCGGAGTGATAATGGTCGAGAGTGTTTCAAAAATGCTTTGGGCTAATTTTTTCTTGAAAAAGGAATTGTTTATGCAGTTCTCAGATTGACACTCACAACAAAATGGTTTGGCTGAAAGATAAACAAACATTTATCGAATCAATCAAGTAAATTAAATATCTTTGTAGTTTATCTACCGCTACATACCTTATAAATAGAAGGCCTAATGTTGTCTTAAACTTTGAAACACCTTTGATGTTTTCCATAAGTTGCTCACTAATAGGCTTTCTTCTTCATTACCATTAAAGATATTCGGGTGTACTGCATTTGTTCATATTCATAGTCATAATCATGGGAAACTTGAACCTGCTCCAATAAAATGTGTGTTTGTTGGATATGCTCCAACTCAAAAATGATATAAATGTTTTGAACCCATTTCAAAGAAAATGTTTGTTACCATGGATGTTACATTTTGTGAACTGATTCCCTATTTCACGAGTCATTTTCAGGGGGGGAACCAAAATAAAGATTCAATTTTTTATGATTTTTTTCCAAACTGAAGATTTAGAAAATGATCCTTCCCTAACCTTCATCATTAAACCTAACAATCCAAGCTTTATTATACCCAGGGAAAGTGGTTCAAGTGTTTTAGGATAATCGAATACATAAGTCTTCCCGCAATGCCATCCCATGATGTTCAAGGATCTTACAACTCCTAATAAAGGTAAGGAAAACAACTACAATACCATTTGCTATTGTCTACTCGCGACAGAGGGCAACTCAAATGAAAGGGTCTTCCAATCCTTTGCACTACCCAAAGTCCACGAACCCTCCAGGTAATGTCCTCGTTAATTCGTTGCCACATGTTCAACCTACTTCATCTTTGAGTTATGAGTCAGCTAGTCTTGTAAATGAGTCTTGTTCAAATTCAGAGGTTGATGATTCTAATCTTCCCATTGCCATTTGAAACCCAACATCCATTGTCTAAATATGTGTCATATAACAATCTCTCACTTGTCTTTCGTGTGGTTTACCTCACAATTGTCTTGTATAGAGATTCCTAATACTGTGCAAGATGCTCTAAAAGTTCCTAAGTGGAAGAAAGTTGTCTTCGAGGAGATGAAAGCTCTTTAAAAAAATGGCACATGGGAATTAGTTGATCTACCAAGAGGGAAGACAATTGTAGGTTGCAAATGGGTGTTTACTATCAAGTATAAATTTGATATCTCTTTAGAACTGGGCATAAAGCCTGACGTAGCTAAGCTAAACTCCATATGAGTTCATTTGTTCGCTGCTAATCTCGAATGGCCCTTACAACAATTGGATGTAAATGAGGCATTTCTCAATGGAAATTTAGAGGAAGAAGTGTACATGGATGCACGCCCAGGATTTCGTGAAAATTTTGGCACAAAGGTTTGCAAATTGAAGAAGTCCTTATATGGGTTGAAACATTCACCAAGAGCCTGGTTTGAGAATTTTACTCAATTTGTTAAAAGTCAAGGGTACTCTCGAGGGCAAGGTGATCATACAATGTTTTTTAAACATTCACAAGATGGGAAGATTTCCATACTAGTCAGGTAATGTAGATGACATACTCCCACTGAGATGATGCTGAGATGAACCGATTGAAGTCTTTTATCTCATCAACGTTTGAGATCAAGGACTTAGGACCTTTGAGGTATTTTCTTGGTATGGAGGTTGCTAGGTCGAAAAAAGGGATTGTTGTCTCCCAGCGAAAGTATGTTCTTGATCTCCTTAAGGAGACCAGCATGAGTGGTTGAAGGCTAGTTGATACTCCAATCGATCCCAATCAAAAACTTGGAGATGACAAGGAAGGTGACATGGTGAATACAACTTTATATCAAAAGCTGCTGGGAAAGCTGACGAACTATCACATACACGTACTAGCTATTACATCGGGTCATGGAGTTTGGTAAGCCAATTTATGCATTCACCCTATAAGATACATCTTAAAGCAGTAGTATTGAATTCTTATATGCTTGGTGCTACACCTCGCTGCTGGGCTTGCTCTTCTAAGACCACACAAATGTAACATAGAGACATATATTGATGTAGATTGGTCAGTCTTACTATTGATAGGAGATTCATTTCTGTGATACCGTACTTATGTTCGGGGAAATATAGTCATAATGGGCGGCAAGAAATAAAATGTAGTAGCAAGGAGTAGCTGTCAGAAAAGGGGTAACATGTATTCAAGCACGGAGTCCTGTGGAGATGCTTCTCGTCGAGAATTCTGAAGAGCTTCGAATGCAAATACATATGCAAATGAAATTGTATTGCCACAACAAAAGCTGCGATAAGAATTGCAATAAATCTAGTACAATATGATCGCATCGACGCATGTGAAGATCGGACGTACACTAAGCATAAAGGAGAAGTTATTTGATTGCAAGGTTATTTGCATGCCCTTTGTTCCTTCTCTATGCAAAGAATAATGATATCTTCACCAAAGGACTTTCGTAACTAGTTTTGAGTTATATACAAGTTGGGCATGATAGACATCTATGTCTAACCTGAGAGGGGTGTTAGTTTTTTAGGAAATAAATTAGAATTTTATCTTAAATTAGCTTGGAGATTGATTTATTGGGGTTTTTTTTCCTTCTTGCTGTTTTTCCTGATATGGGACCTTCCCTCCTATTTACTTGTACCAGTTTCTGATGAAAAATAAGACAATATGAATGAGAATGTTTTCGCCTGAAACCTTCATGGTAGTAGGTTGTTTGTGTTCCATAGAAGAATTTATGGAATAAGCTTTTGGTCTCAAAGATTATCTTCTATATTTTTCATGTTTAGCCAATCCGTTTCCTATGTTCTGGGTGATTCTGAAAGAAACAGCATGCATATGAGACTGACTGTCATTCAGCTTCTAGAGAGTAGTAGAAAGTTGAAATGTTTCTCCTCCAATGTATGCAACCAGCCCTCTGGGTTTAGAGAAAATCGCATTTGGTCACCGTTCAATGATTTGAATGTATTGATTCATAGTTTAGTTTATATAAAATCCACTCAGCATGTGAAGGGAGCGATAAGATCCTTTTTGATTTATCTCCTCCTTAAAATGTACTTCATATTTGAATTAAAGTAGTCTCTTTACTTTCTCCTTTCTTTTTTTTTTTCTCTTTTATATTTAATCTATTTATTTTTTAAAGTTTTTTTAATGTTTTGGTAACTTTCTAACCTTCCTTTTTTTAATTCGAGCTGTTTTCTTTTTTTATGCATGTTTCTTGATCTCATGATAGAGTTTCATTTTAAAAGTTTTTAGCTATCCATCTTGTCTACATTGTGACATTGATACAAGTCTTGTACTATTTTCAGGGGCTATATTGAAGCAATTAGGGAGACGAGCAGCAGCTTCAACTGGGACTGGATGAAGTAGGATTTGATGACATTGTTAAGCAGCGGCAGGTTCTGCCTTACCCCATTCATTAAGTTTCATTTCAATTTGATGCTTTCATGAAAAGTTTTATTTGTGTTAACTTATTACCTACTCCTGTCTGATAATTTGGTGTTGTAATAATTTGATGTTTTTAACTGAAATCTCTCTTAAAAAGGAGAAGGAAGTGTAAGGAACTACTGTGTAGGAAATGGTGCAGATCACGGATCAATCTGTGGGTCATAGTATCACAATTGAGGATTATTTTGGATAATAACCACTCATATAATCTAAATGAGTCTCTATGTGGATACTGGTTGTTCCTTTTCCAACACTCGCGTGTTTAATGAGCATTTGCAGATATGAACACATTTCTTAACTTGTAAACCATATTATGGTATCGTTTCTTTTTTCAAAATTTTCATATTGTGTATTGTATCTTATAGTAATGAAAAATAAATAGAAATATATGCATACATGTATGAGTTGCATTTATATTGGAAGCATGAAGTAGTATTATAACCAATTTTATGAAAGATAATAGGATTTTTAAACTATGTTGCACCAAGTGAAACGTTGAACCTATGATACTTAAAACTCTTTAACTTCACCTAGTGCTTGTTTCCAACTTTTACACAACAAGAGTGTGTGCTATGGTAAAGGGAAGCTTTGTACCATGTGTTGATGGTCGATGCAATGATGTAAAGTCAAAATGAACTTACATAAAATGATACGTGTGGCTCATAGGAACCTACATCTATGAATGAAAGGTAATCATTTTGTTATACTATAAAAAGAAGTTACTAAGGAAAGAGAAAATCGATATCACTCCCCAAACTTCCCAATGTTTCCTCGTCTTAGTATTTTGTCCCATTCAAAACATTGGACTCACTAGCTGAAGGTCCCCTAAAATAACCGACTAACTACTATGCCCAAAATCTAAGATAGAGAATGTGATGAGTTTATCTTAATTATGCTAAATTTAAGATTACTGAAACCTATGGATATGAAACCAACTCCAAACTTAGAACATGTTAAGTAAACTATAAAAACATTAGTTCATATCTCACATATCTCACGTGTCCCATATATGTTTTGTGGTGATATACACACATCTTAAGCCTGTAGTCCATAACCCATATTACAAGTATACAAAGACATGGAAACATCATCTCCGCAGAAAAGGTTCAATCGCCTTCCAATACAAAGGCAAAAGGCCTTGGCAAATAATCTTACCAGGATTAGAACAACTTCAAGTCAACAACACATGTTATGCTCTAAGTATTAATCCCAACTTGGGTCTCATGTCTCAGCCTACCCAAAGAAAGAACAGGGAAGAGTTCATAACTCAATAGCAATTTGATGTTCACTCCATGTATCAGAACAAGGAAGCAAATCAAACTATGACCTACATGAAGCAATATGTATTTCAATTTTTAATTATAGTAGGCATGCAATAATCTCAATTATGAATAGAACGTAGTATATGGCTTGATTCCTGTTTTGCCTCCTTTGTACACCCCACATGTTAACCTAAGAATTCCATTGCCCTAAAGATAGACCTCTATCACAAAGAATGATTATCCTGCAACTACCACCAAAGGACAAGTCACATTGTGTGTTTTTTAGGGGCAAGACTGATCTTGTGTTTTCTAGGACTACAACCCTAGGGCAAGAGTAACTCTATATCTATAGGGAGTAAAGCTGATGGGCATGACCAACCCCCATATGCCTACAGATACCATGTATTGATTCCTCCTCTGATATATCCATCATGACTGAATACTATTAAGTCTACTTATTCCTGGGCTGGTATTGTTGTTATTTTTATTTCCATTCTGGGTTCCCACAAATGAAGAGTTTAAGCATCCCTTGATCATTCTCTTACCATGCTAACTTTTCATCACTAAATTTACCATGGTGGCAAATCTGTAGTGAACTTTGTTGGGTACCTGCTTGGAAAAGTTGTTTCCCCTTATAATAGATTATTTCTTCGTTTTATATCACTAAAAGGCTGAAGAATGTGTATCTTAGGCTTAAGGTGTATACATGCATCAAAAAGGCTCCTCTGAGAGGATTTTTCCCCCTTTGTTATCTTCTACATTTTGCAAAAATACCATGATGATGATGATGGTTCTCTTAGTATTTTTGTCCGTACAGAAAGTGAGATTGTTGGGAGGCAACAATCTTGCTTTCTGTTTAGGATTTTTTTTGATTGATTGATGATGGCATGAGATTGTTGGCTTTCTCATGCCTCTCTATTGCCTGCTTTTTTGGGAATGAATTTGTATTCTTCAACCTGCATTGTTTCCACTGCTTCTAGGCATTCTAATGTGACCCTTATTTTACCTATCAAAAAAAAAAAAAAAGCAAGATTGTTGGGATAACAATTGTAAGCCGTCTCTCTCTTTCTTGTTTCAACTTCTGGTAACTGAGATCTCATCTATGCCTCTACGGAAACGAAGAATATATTAAATTGGTATCTATGCAGGAGGGGGAACTCATCATGGAGTCACTATGGGTTTATACTCCCAAAGTAGTGCTGCACTTCATTTTGTTCCTTGAGATCCAGCTTCAGACACCTTAATCTATCTGATACAGGCAACCATGCTCATTCTCCTAATGTGTGTATTTCTTGTATTTGATTTAGTTGCAAGAAAAATGAGTCAGCTACCAAGGGTTTGTATTTGTCTCACTTTTTGAAATTAATTTCTGTGTCAATTTATGCGTAGATATCCTTGGCTGAAATATCCAGAGAATTTCCTACACTCACCTAATACTTAGATCATGATTGTGCATGTATATTTATTTTGCATACTGTATGCAAAATTACATTTGATATGTGGAGACTATACTTAGTGCTGACACTGATAATGATTCAAACTGTTTTGGTGAACTTTTGCCATGCCTAGTGGGGGTACAATTGCTGGTCTATCATTGGGATCTTCACTCAGTAAATTGAATGCAAAAGTATGTATTCTTATATCCAATCTCTAGTGTTTTTATTCTTTATATGATAGTTATTTTAATTAATATGTTTTCTGGGATCAACAGGTGCACGGATTTTGTGTTTGTGATGACCCGGATTACTTATGACTATGTTCCAAGGCTTACTTGACGGACTTCAGCTGGTGTTCGGTCACATGATATATGCTGACCTTCATAATGTGGGTATTACTAGTTTGACAGAGATCAGTTTCTAAAACAAACAATTTTTATTTTTTTATTTTATTTTTTGTGATTTCATGTTTTGAATTTTGTTTTCCTGCGTGATTCTGATCATATAGTACATCCCATTATCATTTGTCAATTTTGTTCTAGAACATGTCTGTGTTTCTTTAGTACTAGTATAGTAGATGCACTGGTGTTCTGCACTTTACATTTTCCTTTAATGTGTCTTAAATAAGTTTGCAATTTTACTCTTCCAAATTAATAGAAATATAGTTGCATGGTGAGTTCTTTTGCTATAACATTTTTACCCTAAGAAACTTCAGGAAAAGAAAACTGGAATCTCTATAGGGCAGCATTTTTTGTGGCTTTAGAGATGACAGAAGCATTAGAGTTCATGAATATGACAAAAATAACAGCATTTCAGGTGGTTTGTCTGTATTCTGGAAAAGCAAAGGGTAGGATTCTATTCTTGGAAGAAGTGGGTTAAAATGTGTATGGATTCGTGAATAAAAAAGAAAAAAAGGGCAGGGTTTTGTAGGATGAAGATAGAGATGTGAAATGGCCATTTCTGTAAAATGCCCCTCTTGGCTTTTGTGGATCTGAATGGTATTTGTAACTGTACTTATAGCACTGCAGAGCTTTGAAATGGTCGCTTGAAAATATGGATAGCATGAAAAGGTAGGATTTTGGTGTTAAGGAGGTGAAACTCAAAGTGGATTAGGATTCCATGCAACAAAATGAAATGAAGAAGAGAGAAGAAAAGGGGATACATGAAGCTCACCTGGGAGCATTTCTATTCATGAATAAAATCATCATAGTTTGTTTATTTGATTAATCATATCATCTTTTATCGCTCTACCTTAAACAGTAGCAGATATATGCAAAATCAACATTCTTCAAAATAAGCAATATTTAAGATGCGTAATTTTTCTATAATGCCATCTTCATCATGTTGGAAAAACTGCTCAAGATTATTTTCATAAGAAGTCCATAATTATATATCTTTTATAATTTGGTTACAGGGCAAGTGATTTTATTTCTTGTTTGTTTGTTTCTTTTTTTTTTTTTCTTTACTTGCAGGCCAAAGGATTGGGTTATGCAATAAATACCACTGAAGAGCTTAATTTTCTTAAAGAAGTGGCTGTTTCCACAGGCATTGTCCTTGACCCAGTTTGCAGTTGGATATTGCATTTTTCAATCCATAATTTGAATGCTTCAATTCTCTTTCAAAAGGCAAGAGGAGGGAAAAGGAAAATAAAAAAAATTCATCTCTTTTTCTTTGCATATAAAAATCATAGGACAAAACTATCATGACTTCGCTGACTATCTGTTACTTTTGAAATGTTTTACCTAACTTGATCAGGAAATCCCTCTGTTCCCTTTCCTTTCTGTCAATCAAGCTTCATGTCTTTCTACTTTATGTCATGACACAATCAGTGCTTCTGAAGCTTTAAACGGAGAGACGGTAAGCTTCATGTAGAGGTGCATCTTGGGCAGGTTGGTCAGATCTAACTCAAACTTAAACTCGATGTTTGGGTGGGCTTAGACAATCATTTTTAATACTCAGATTAGATTTAAGTTTTAAAACTCCAAAGCAATTTTGGTTCCCAAACCAAGGTTCAGACAACCCAAACCTAATTTAATATTATAATATTTATGTTGTATATCATCCTATATATAATAATGATTGTTTTCTTTTAAGAAGTTCAAGGAAAAATACTAAATCATATTATATAATATACTTTTTTACATTTTCCTAGAAAAATATGCTAATTTATTTTTATATAAATACATAGAATTCGTTTTTAAGATATTGTAGACCAATTGGGTTGGGCCTTGGTTTAGTACCTTGAGTTAGAGTTGATGTCGAGTCTGGGTTGGGGTGATTGATTCTTAATTTGGTTTGAGCTTAAGATTTCTAGCTTCCTTGAATCTGTGTCATTTATCCCTTTCCATGACCAGATCTCTCTTTTAAAGGTCAATTCTGAAGCAAATGGCTTAAAGAATACTCTAAAATGTCTGCTCCTGTAATCTCTTGATAAACTGCAAATATCTATCTGCCATTGAGCAAGGGGTTTGAGTTGGTAGAGTAACCGAGAAATCCTATTGGAGAGGAAGCTCCTCTCTCAGCCAGTCTATCAGCTTTCCTGTTAGGAGAACACCAAGACATTCATGCTGACAAGCTGCTAGAAAAAATTCATGGATCAAACCTCCAAGGCCCTTTCCTATTTGGAAGCTGCCTTTTTGTTTTAGTTCTTCCAGCTTATATCTCTATGAATGGTGAATCTTATACTGAACCTTAGGGAACACCATAAAAGTTCATAAGCAGTGTCTCTAAATAAACCACCAATCTCTCTCTGCTTAACCAATGAGTATCCTAAAAATTGAGATTATGGAACCTTGTGAGATGAGACCCAACAATGGATGAAATAATGAATACCATCCTGCAAATAGTTAATAATTCTCCATATTGAATCAAGATTGTTAACCTATATAAAAGCTTAGGTTGCTTTATATAGGATGAGATATGAAGGAACCTTGTATCTCTTCTTCAACAATGATTTGAATGCGCTTTAATGACATTCCGATTACCCTGAGAGAGCTTTCCAATAACAATGGTACTAACCATAAACCACAAAGCTAGCATTGCACCCAGTTGTGTCAATAATCCATGAATTCTCATAGTGACAATACCATAATCAAACACACTCCGATAGGGAACTGTGCACTTATTGACAAAACATTATTTTTTTATAGACTCCCCTTTTCAACTTAAAAAACTCTTCACATTCTTTGACAAGGTCGATTTAGTGATCTCTCTTACTTCCCCCAAGTTTCAACCTCAAGGAAGACCTCTGACACAAGTAATCATTATCTTCAAGGGAGTTCTTGTTCGCTGCAGTTATTTGATTTAATGAAGGGGGAAAAGATTGCTCGACAAAGATAATATGGAATCAATTATTTAACTCAGGAAAGGAAAATATTAATGGCAGAAAAACCTAACTTGATGGTTAATGCTGTAAAAGTGATGAATACTGTGGAGAGATTTCCATCTCTTGTCCAGTAATTACATGCTGCAAAGGGAGTCTTCAAGCTCCCAAGAACTCTCTATATACTTGCCCCTTATTCCAGATATTTGATTTCCTGAATGGACAATTTTTGTGTTCATCCATTTTAACATCTTGGCTCTCTAGAGTGATATCACTGTTAATTTTAAGGTCTCTGTTTAATTTATACATTGTCATCTTCTTAATGGTTATTGCTGTTGATCCTGGGGTTGAGACAACAGTATAGCTAGTGAAGATGAAATCTCAGCCTAGATTTGTGTACATGTAATGAAGCTATCGTTTGACGTATGAAAACTTAGTTCTCATAATATTCTATTTTGGTTCTGCTTTGATTTTAGTGGAAAAGGTGCTTATGGAATGATAAAGGACATGGCTGAGAATCCTGCAAAGTGGGAAGGGAAAAATATCCTCTTCATACACACAGGAGGACTCCTCGGGCTTTTCCACAAGGTTGAAGAGATGGGACCATTGGCGGGGAAATGGCGCAAAATGGACATCGATGATTCTATCCCAAGATTGGAAAAATGTTCTAGTTAAGTAAGTCGTGCTTGCAGCTTTTCAATATCCACCCCGAATCCCATCTTTATTTGGTGTTTTATCGCTACTGGTGTGCAATGAGATATGTTATAAACCTCACTTTTAGACATCCTCTCTGCCATAGCATGCTGGTGTTTTCTTTTTGATATTTAAGGACTTAGGGGTTGTTTTTTTTTTTTATAGTAAATATTTGGTTAAAAGACATCAAATAATCCAAAATTTGTAAATCTAGCTATCCCGTTTTTTTTTCCTTGAAAAATAACTCATTAACAAAAATACCTTTTGTCCTTTTAGGTATTTATTTTATAAAAAAATGTTATTTCTACAAGAAAACAGTGAGGGTATTTTTATTAAAATGTGGTAAAAAAATGGAGGGTTATATTTATGAAATTCATAGTTTCCAAAGGGTTGTCTTTTTTATTTAATCATCTTTTTTTATTTATTACTTTTTGGTGAAAGCAATTTGCTTTTAAGGAGCATTAGATATATGGTGAAGAAAATGATAAAAATAAATAAATAAATAAATAAGAAAGGTGTTGGGTGGTGAGAAAATGATTAGGTGGATTGCCGGCGGAGACATACCGACAACTATTCCGACGGTAGTGACGTAGGGGGCGACGGTATAAAGTTAACGATGAGTGCCTCCTTTTTGGTGTTTGCCTTGGATTCTTGTATATAAGTAGTAAAAGTGGAGAGAAAAGAAAAAGGAAGAAGAAGCAAACATAAGAGAAGAGGAAGAAGGAAGATGGAAGGGAAGGGAGGAAGGTTTCAGGCGTTGGGATCCAAAAGGAAGAGGAGAGGGGAGTAAGAAATTGAGAAAAAGAGAGGCAAAAAAAAAAAAGAGAGGGTGAAACCAGAAATCCTAGTCCTCTTAGTACTTATCTTGAATCCTTATACTACTATCAGTGGAAAAAAATCCAAGGGAAAGAATCAAGAAGAAGCCCCAAGAATGGAAGAAGAAAGAAGGAAAGAGGAAATGGAGGCTCGGTGAGGGGAACCATTTTGAGTCGAAGGGTAGGTGGGTTGGTCCATAGGGGAATGAGGTGAGAGAGAAGATAGGGGTAGTTAAATGGAAAGAAATAAAAGAAGGAAATAAATCAAAAAGAAAAAGGAAAAAACCATATATAAAATGAAATAATAATAATAATAAGCAAATTTAAAAAAAAAAAAGACAAATTTTGGGGTCTACAAATATATCCCTCTTCAATGGATTCCACAAGTGAAGTACATGCACAAATGGAATGAATTGGGCTCTATTCGAAGAACTATAAAGACCATAAAATTTGTCCCAAACGAGCTCACTCAACACAAAAAGACACAAAAGAGGGCCCAAGACCCTAAGAAATGAGCGAGAGGATTAGGTCGGGAAAAGGGATCCTCAGATGCTAATAAGGTCATACCATGGACCCACACTCCCTCTAAAAAGTTCCCATATGACAATAAAAATAGAGGTGTCCAACCATATGATCAAAGCGCGTGACATGAACTCAAAAGACAACATAATGATGTGGGAATGAAGGAAAATTCTAGAATAGGAGGACAAGAAGATGAGAGATACATGTGCTACAAAGTAAAATCACCTTAAATGTCGATCAAGAATGGATAAGCTATTTGCGCCTGTGTCAAATCTCTCATAGGTAACCATAATGACATATACTCTGAACATCTATCTAAGGCTTTAAATACGAAGTTAATAAGTGAGTGGCTTTGAACACGAAACTAAAAAGAACGAATCTGAAGCCAACTAAAAAGGATGAATCTAAACTCCTAAACATGGAAAGGATGACTCTTAAAGCCTAAATTGTGGCTCTAAACGCCTAAACTAGAAAGACAGCTTTGAACACCTAACCGAAAAAGATGGCTCTGAACGCCTAAACATGAAAATGATGGCTATGAATGGCTAAACATGAAAAGAATGGCTCTGAATGTCTAATTAGAAAAGATGGCTCTGAATTATGGTCGTGAACCCTTAAACTAGAAAGGACGACTATAAATGCCTAATAGGAAAGGATGGCTTTGAACGCTTAAACATGGAGAGGATAGCTCTGAATGCCTAAACTTGACTCTGAATGCGTAAACATGGAAATGATGGCTATAAACACCTAAACATGAATTGGATGGCTCTGAACTCCTAAACTTGGCTTTGAACTCTTAACTATGGAAAGGATGGCTCTAAGTGCCTAACTGTGGCTTTGAACGCCTAAACTCTTGATCTGAAAGCTTAGTTAGAAATGGTGACTTTGAACACCTAAATTGTGGCTCTAAGCGCCTAAACTACAAAGGACGGCTTTGAACACCTAATTGGAAAGGATGGCTTTGAAAGCCTAAATTATGGCTCTGAACACCTAATCATAGAGAGGATGGCTCTGAACGCCTAAACTATGACTCTGAATGCCAAAACCTATAAATGATGGTTTGAACGCCTAAGCTGTAATGTGAAGTAAGGAGAGGTGATATGCCCTAGTGTGTGGGGTCCTCAAAAGTTCTATAGGATCTAAGGAGGTAACTCTACCTAGTTTGAAATGTTACATGGAAGATGTCAACGAAACCAACTCATCCTGGGTGTGGTAAAGAGAGATCATGCACCATGAATCATCAATCAACACGCTGCTGCCAAGAATGACCCATGAAACAAGTCTCAAAGGACTAAGTACCAGTAAACTACACCTAGATGCTCATCTCAACAGTACCATAAGAAGTTGCATAACAACCTAGACAAGTATTTCCCAACAAACACTTCTCTAAAGATAAGAATTTGGTTTAGCTCACCACTCAAAGGCATCCACCCAAGAGAAATGAAACTAAGAGACAATCACAAAGATTGAAATCTGAAACTTGATTAATGATCAACAAAAAAAAGATCCTTTAAAATTTGTTTTTCCCATGCCTTATACTTGGAACATCCCTCCAAGAATAAGAAAAGGCATATATAGAGTTCCAAGAAAGCACCTACACCAAAAAAACCCATAATAAATGCATTTAACTAGTTTGACTACTAAAGATGAAGATATGACTAGTTTTCAATGTCTCTAATTAACTACATGGTTAGAAGAAACATTAAAATAAATAGTGGGTTGGTCAAAAACTAAGTTTTGGGCTGAAAGTACTTCATGGACCATCAACCCAAAAAATTAGACTCCATTAGGCTCATACAAATTCATTAGGGCTTGCCGCCGGGCGCAACATTCTCCCCTGGTTGAAAAGGACACGTCCTTGAGTTTATTAGCTCATCATCTTCATATGGTGAATGATTTGACACATTGAAAGTTGTTGAAACTCCATAATCACTAGGAACCTCTACCTTGTTAGCATTATCATTAATCTTCTTAATAATCTTAAAAGGTCCATCTACTCAGGGCTAAAGTTTCACAAGCCTTCTATTTGGAAACCTTTCTTTTCTCAAATGAGTCCACACAATATCTCATTCTTTAAACACAACTTTCTTTTGGTGCTTATCTGCTTGCTTCTTGTACTTTTCGGTTTGCTTCAAAATCTTGTCTCTCAATTGCTTATGAATTTTCTTGATGAATTTAGCTCTTTCACGCCCCTCACTAAATTGACCAATAAGATGAATAGAGCTTAGATCCAAAGGGCTAATAGGATTCATACTCATAAATCGCTTTCAAAAAGGAGAACAACCACAATTTGACTCAGAGAGCGATTGTAAGCAAACCAGCATGAGGTAGTAAGTCTCCTATTCTCTAATATTCTTCGCCGTTTCTAAGCATAGCACCCAAAGACCTTGTTAACAACGCCCATTTGTCCATTCAAGCCACAGGGATGAGATGAACAATCATCAAGCTTAGGTTCCTAATTTCTTCCAAAGAGTTCTCCAAAAACGACTTAAAATTTTTGAATCCCGATCAAAAGTGATGGATTTTGGAATTCCATGAAACTTAACAATCTCCTTGAAGTATAGATTAGCAACATGAGTAGCATTTGAAGTTCATATGAACAAAATGAGCCATTTTAGAGAACCTGTCCACTACCACTAAAATTGAATCTCTACCTCTTTGAGTTCTTGGCAATCCCACAATACAATCCATACTCACATCTTCCCATGGTGTTGTTGGAATTGGAAGAGAAGTATACAATCTAGCATTGCTTCTATGCATCTTAAACAGAGCACTCTTCTTCGATCCACCCGATCATGTCCGAATCGGAATCCCTGATGCTCCTCCATAATTACTAACTTGTGACACTCCCAACCCGGCACCCAGTGTTAAGCGAGGGTGTCATTTTTTTTTTATAAACTTATAACTTTAAGCTTGTTCATTCATATAATGTTAAACATTTAACTTGTATTATATTCTGTAGTAGCGGATTACAAAATATATATATAAGCTCCATATATGGAAGTGTTCAACATTTACAATATTGACATTGTTTACAAAAGAAACAAAATACATATACATTAGACCAAAGAGGGTCTCTCCAGCTGGGGCACTTTAGTGATGTCAATTGCTGTCGATGTGGGAGTGTCCTAATTTCATTTCTTCTTCCTATACCTACACTGATGAAACACCCGTAAGCAAGCTTATAGCTTGGGCAATTAATACATATGGACGAATTTTTAATAAGGATCATCACACTTTAGACACATGCATATACTTATGACAAATATTACATTTACATATACTTATCCATTTTTCATATTTACTTTTTCATAGCTTATTGTATTTCATATACTTTTCATGTCATCTGACACTTACTTTGCTCTGTAACTATATACTCATCATCACATAGCGTAGTTATAAGCTTCTCATATCATATCATATACTTTGCATATACTTGTCATTTCTTTATAGTCACGCTTCGCATAAACCTTAAGTGGATAAAGGAAACTATAAGGGCTCGAAGGCGTTGTACTCACTCGTATCAAACAATGGTTTGAGGTGAACCCAAGGTGCTGCTTATCATTACGCGAGACAATGATCTATAGCTACCAAGACGCCTGGGCATCATCAGACGAGACAATGACCATCTATAAATCCAAGGCACCGGTGAATGAACCCAAACGGCCAACTAACTCCAGATGTCACGTAATTTGTTTTTCCCCTAATAGGCATGCCTATCTATCCCTCTACCAAGTTCTAAGCAAACAATCCATGTGTATTTTATGTTTAGTACATATTTCATATTCCCGAATAATTATGGTTATCCAGTAATCATATGCGATATGTACAATCATTTATTCGAATCGTTGCCTTTTTCATATCTCATTATATGCATAAATAACTATGGTTACCAGTAGGGCCTATTGTTTTTCATGATTTATGGACCTAATATGAGTTTCAATTTTAACAAGCTATATATAGATGGATTCTTGACTCATTGTTCTTTCCATAGAGTCCAAGAACACTTGAAATGAGTTCGGGATCAAGAAGTTATGACCTTTGAAGTCGTGGAGGTCTCATACGAAGAGGTCACCCTACCCTACCAAATTTACCCAACCCGCCTGACCGACCCGCCTCGCCAAACAATGAATGACCGCCTCCACAAAGCACATGGTCGGAATCTTGATTCAATGGGCTCATAGAGTCTAAGAACACCCAAACAGAGTTCTGGATGAAGAAGGCGACTCGGGGTCAGCCCCACAGTAGTCAAATTTCACCGGCCAAATTCTTACCTGACCTGCCCCCGACCGACCTACCCTTCCGCCATATCCGCAGACCCAATGCCCTCCACATGCACATGGCTGGAATCTCGACTTAACGGGTTTCCATGTAGTCCAAGAACACCCAAACTGAGTTCGGGACGTGGCAGCGCGACCTTCTCGGAAGCCGGTGTCAGATAGTGGAGAATTTCAAACCCAACCGAGCCGACCGACCGGTCGAGCCGACTGACCGCTGTTTAACCCGACTGGGCTAAGTCGACCCGACCGCCGAGCTAACCTAACTCGGGCCGAAATGACCCGACCTAGCCTAACCGACCTAACCCGACCGGAAATCGCTCAAGGTAAACAGACCATATCTTAGTCTACAAAGGTCCGAATTGAGAAATTGAAAAGCCTAACATCAAGTTCATTGATGTGACTACAATTTACCAGAAGGACTCACTGCCAAATTCCCTTTCTTTCACACATAAAAACCAGTCCTAAAGTCCGGCTAATGTGAACAATAAGGAAAACAGGGTAATTTCCCTTGGTTCAAATTGCAACTAGACATTTCCCTTAGGGTAAAACACCACCCCACAACCCTTAAACAAAAAGGAACCCAAGTAGGAGAACCCTACATAATTAATGGGTTAGATTTAGCTCTAAGTTCAAAAAATTAGAATCCTTACTTAGTTTACAACCCCAAATCAACTACAAAACCAACCTAAAACACATATATAGGAGTCTTAGAGTTCTTCTGAACTTAACCCTAACAAGAAATGAGTTTGGGAGTTTCCAAACCCTACCCATAAACAAAATAGAGGGTTCCAAACCATGTAGCTATATTTTCCATACCAAAACTAGACAAATTCCATACCTGTGATATTCTTTTCTCCTTCTTTCTTCCTTCTTCTCTTCTCTTCTTCTTCTCCTTCTTCTTCCCTTCTCTTCTCTTCTCCCTTATCCGTTTTTGCTCTCTCTTTCTCAAGACCAAATGAGATATTCAACCCTTTGATCTTATCCTCCAGTCAAGGCCATGTTCATTTTACTCATTTTTGCTTTCTTTCCCATTTTTGCATTTAGGTCCCTCCATTTCTCTATTATTCTTACTTTAACTTATGCCATATGAACTTATTAAATTATGACCCTTGGGTCTTGAATTGGTAAATTATTAATTTACCCTTAACTTTGTATTAATTCCGGGTTCTTGCTTATTTTATTTTATTATCTTTATTTTATTCTGGAAAAATATACTTTTACTTTTATTATACCCTAAACATGTTATAAAACTGTTAGGGCATAATTTGGGGTGTTACATTATCTGTGTGACAAGTAGCACACCTACTCACAATCTTCTCAGCATGTTGCATAAGCTTAGGCCAATAGAATTTTTCTTGCACTAGAATCAATGTTTTATCTCTACCAAAGTGTCCAAAGAAGCCCCACCATGAGCCTCCCGACTATGGCTTCTAAGTGAGCAACCGAATACAAAGTTATTTACCCCCAAAAGATAATCATCATGAGATAAAGAATCGATCTTCGTCCACTTAAACAAGATTTCCAAAGATTGTCAAACCATAATCATTTTCATAAAGGGTTTTGGGGCCAATCTCAAAACCAACCACTACATATTGCATACCATTCAACAAAGTGTCTCCTACTCAATGCATCTCGCCACCTCGCTCAATTGCCTGCATTTATGCCAAGAACAAATTGAAAAGTTTGAAGGAATTTTACCCATTTCGATGCCGAGCAATCTCTAGCTTTGTGTTGAGCGCCATACTTTAATGCTTTATGGATTTGAACAGAAAGCAATAAACTCTAGCAAAGAAGTAGTGATTCCAATGACTAAGAGCTCGGATGATTGCATAGAACTCCTTTTCATATATGGAATACTTCTCATGGTATCATTCATCCTTTTCACTAAAGAAAGCAATCTGCCTCTTCAAGCTAAGAACACTCCACTCCCACATCGATGCATCACAATCCAATTCAAATTGTTCTCACAAATCCGAAGAGTTAGAATCGAGGCTATCATTATCTTCCTTTTGATAGCTTCAAAGCTTTCTTGAGCCTCATTGGTCCATTTGAAAACTCCTCCTTTCATGCATTCAGTGATAGGAGCCACTAGTGTGCTGAAATGCTTGATGAACCTTTTATAGAAAGATAAAATTCCATGGAAGCTCCTTACAATATGTATGGATTTAGGAATTGGCCAATTATCTATAGCTTCAACCTTGCTAGGATCTATCTTAATACCTTCACTAGACATCACATATCCCAAGGAAACAAGGTAATCTATAAAGAAATGACACTTTTACAAGTTAGCAAACAATCTTTGTTCCCTTAAGGTTTGGAAAACACTCCTCAAATGCTCCACATGCTCCTGCATAGATTTACTATAAACCAGAATATCCTCAAAATAAACAACAACAAAATTTCCTAAGAATGGAGTAAGAACATGTGTCATAAGCCTCCAGAAAGTAGTCGGAGCGTTAGAAAGCCCAAATGGCATCACAAGTCATTCATATAGCCCTTTTCCTGTTTTGAAAGCTTTCTTCCATTCATCTCCTTATCTCATTTTGATATGATAGTAACCACCTCGAAGATCAAGTTTGGAAAATACCTCACCCATGAAGAAGCTAAGTGTCATCCAACCCCTAATAGGAATCGCACTGACAGTGATCTGTTAATAGCTTTATCATCAAAACTATCTATCTACCATCTTTCAACCACCAAATTAATACAACTTACATTATTAATAATCACATTACACAATTTTCATGACTAAAGGTGATTTGTCTAAAATGTTATCTCGCAACCATGCCTCTTCATTCTCTTGAATCACATTGAGGCTTCTCCTAATCACCAAAGCTTCTTCTTCATCTGCATATTCAGTAAATTCCTCAATTTCCCCACCTTCTTGGTTCACTTCTTCATCTTCTTCTTCAATCACTTCCTTTCTAATGGTGACTACCCTTCGATTGGGACAACCATAAGCAATGTGATCATACCCTTGACATCTATAGCACTTTTGAGCAGAATTAGAAATGCTTGAGGGCTTTTGCACCATACCTCCATTCTTCACTTCATTTTTTATAGAAGTTGAACAACTATCAAAAGGTTTGTTGGAATTAGAATCAACACTCTCTTAGTTAGAACTTACTTTAGGGGCTGTCTAGGGTGAATACTTCCCTCGTTGTTGTTCAATGGTGATAGCAAGTTTTCTAACATCATTAAAAGAACAATATGGTCGCAATCTAATTACATTAGCAAACTCCTTTTTCAAACCTCCCAAGAACCATGCAATGGTCTGCTCCTTAGATTCTTTAATATCACATATGAGCATCAAATATTCAAATTATCTTTTATACTCTTCCACGGATAGATTTTATTGCTTGAAATTATAGAACTTTGTGTAATTATCTTGTCTATAATTTTTAGAAAGAAATCTCTTCTTTAACTCCATCTTTATTTTCACCTAGGTCTGGTCTCATTTCTTCTCTACTCATTTCCCTCTTCAGATTCTCCCACAAAAGAGAAGCATAGCCCTTCAATCTAGTAGCCACCAACTTCACCTTCTCCAAAATGCTTTAAATTCAAAAAATTCATTCAACAATGTATAACCAATCAAGTCACCGCACTTTGACATCAAATTCTAGAAGTTCAACCTTTATATCACCTTTATGTCTCCTTGGCTGCCTTCTTTGCCTTCGATAGTCATGATCCTCATCACTGGAACCATTATCAACACCAAATGGATTTTGATCTTCCACCTCCCCACGTTCTTCACGTTGATTCCTTCTAAGTTGGCTATCATTTTGTTTTTGTTCCAATTGTCTTTGCAACAGCTCAACTGTCCTCCTCAAAGCCGCAATCTCCAAATCACGATCATAGTCATTCATGCCCTGAACTTCTAGAGGAATAGGATTTCCAAGCCTTTCCATGATGAAACACAAGAACTTAAAGAGATAATTCCAGTAAAAACAAACACTAACCAAAGCTCTGATACCAAATGATACTGTACTAGAAAACTGATACGGTATGATAGGAACAAATTCACCACTTTGAAGATAAGAAACACCACTCCAAATATAATAATTTGGGTTAGCTCACCGCTTAAAGGCATCCACCCAAGAGATAAGAAACTAAGGGACAATCACAAAGATTGAAATTTTCAATTTGATTAATTATCAACAAACAAAAGATCCTTCAAAATTCGTTTTTCCCATGCCTTATATTTGGAACATCCCTCCAAGAATAGGAAAATACATAGATAGAGTTCCAAGAAATCACATTGTTGAGACTAGATTGTATTGAGACCACTTTATTGTGATCACCTAAATTTCTGACATTGCTACCAAGAACTATTCAGTCCTTGGCAACGACACCAAAAACTTGTTGAGACCAGATTGTATTGAGACCACTCTATTGTGATCACCCAAATTTTTGACACTGCTACCAAGAATTATTCAGTCCCCGACAACGATGCCAAAAACTTGTTGATTGAATATGTGAAGCATGGTTTCTGCTATTGTTTAAAATGATACTATTAAAATTTGTTTTGGTCTCAAATCACTGCAAGTGCACATGTCATACAAGTAATAAAGTGGATTTTTAAGTCCATGTTTCATTCCCACAAGGGTTGATTAGAAAATTTAAAGAATCAACTACCCTTACTACTCAAGATCCTCACTATTTGAACTTTCAGATTCTATGATAGATTTAACGTTCTAAGGTAAAGTGAATCAAAGAAATAAAGAAATTCTAAAATACATGATTAGAGAATTCACTAGATTGAAGTAACAATGGGAAAGAAATCAGTGTTGTGATTATTAGTTTACAAGTTTCCAAAAAATATAAAGTGTTGGATATGAACTCTAAAATTGTCCAAGAGAAAGTTAGTGTAGCATTTGGATTTCTCCTCACACCACACATTTCACTCTCCATCTACCACATTCTCATCTGGGTCAGCCGGGTTTGAAAGCCACTGTGAGGATTTGATCCCATTTAAGATTTGACTGCTTTTCCTTCTAAGACTTCACAAACTATCTTCTTAGACTGAAATCAAGGCCCTATAGATTTAATAATGCAAGCCCTCTCCAAAATAATTAGTACCTCAGCCATCAATTAGACAAGAATTCCCTCCCTCCCCCCGATTAGAATATTAGCTAACACAGGGTTGAGATTATTCCTCTCAATTGAGGTGAAACCTCTCAGAATTAAACTATTAGATCAGTAGGTGGATCATATGCTCGAACATGCACTCCCCGTCATTGTCACCCAGAGGGAACCTTGTCAAAGGTTAGATTTTCACCATGAAGTATCAGCAATTTAAAAGCATTAGTTCAAATACTATCAAGGCAATTTACCCCCAAGTGATCGTCTCCTACCTTTGCTGGTCTATCTTGTGTCACTCAGAGGGATTTCTGGAACTCAGAGCAATGATACAACTCTTTCTCGGGTACTAAACACCGGGAGCATTCGCATTGGGCTTCAATGTAGGAGTACCGCTTAAATCACTCCAGCTGCACTAAAACAACATTAAAACACTGCAAACCATAATCCCAATGAAAGATTCTTCCCAGAGGGAGCTTAGCTTTCCATTATTGGATTACAAATGACAATGACTAGTTGATCAAACAGATTCATTGAAATTGCAATCAAAACTGAAGAAAATGAATTCTAAAAATTCCCAGATTCCATCAAGTTCGTACATAAATCAAGCTGATTACAATCAAACCACACTGAATCAGCTTTTAGATATGCTAACAATCCTAAAAGAAAGAAAAATAAATCTAAAAACAAACTAAAATGTAAAGAAAAGAAAAAAAAAGAAAAAGAAAAATATATAATGAGACTTCAAATTTCTTCCAAAAAGCACAAAACTTGATGAAAAGTATCGGAAGCTCCCGCACTACTCCCTAAGAGCTTCTATTTATAGGCTCGTGTCAGTCTCTAAAACGAGGCTAACAATTACGACAAGAAAAGCCCAACAAAATCCCGCCTTAAGATCGGAGGTCGTGGTGCCGCTGTGATCATCAGCGACATCGAAACTTTATGTCGCGGGTTAACACCGCGTCTCGACATTGGCTCGCTGCGGACTAAATTTCGATGTCGCATCGATGTCACGACATTGATCTTCGCCGATCATTTTAGCCGATGTCACCATCAGATCTTCCTTCTCGAGCTTTTCGGTTGATGTTGCTACATTGGAACTGTGGTGTCGCGACATTGAACACTTGATGTTCTGAGGTCCTCTATCAATGTCGTGGCTAATGTAACACCCCGAATTATTCCGTAGTCGCAGCATGTTTAGGGTATTTTGTAAGCATAATTTGGAAATTTTCGTAATTTAAATGCAAAATGTGAAATCTGAGAAACCCGAAAATAAGCAAGGGTAAATTTGTAATTTGTCAAATTGGGACACAAAAGTCATAAGATAATAAGTTTGTATGTATAAGTGCAAATATTGGAAGTTGTGGTACAAATAGAAAGGAATTTGAGGACCAAAGTGCAATAAAAGGGAACTTAAGTCAAATTAATGCATTTTTGGTGGCCAAACAAGGCTTTATGGGAATTAGACCAAATAAGACCAATTTTGGTCTTTCATTTGGGGATTCGAGGAGAGCAAACGTGAAGAGGAGAAAAGAAGAAGAAGAGAAGAAGAAGAGGAAGAAGAGAAGAAAGGTATGGAAACTAATTGTGTATGGAACTCTATGGAACTTGTATTGATCACTATGGATTTGTATGGAAACCATGTTTTCAGATGGAAACTGAAGCCAGATGAAGTGTTTGTATGGGAGATTCAGGGTTACATTTCCTAGGGTTTAGTTAGAATCCATCCCTAACCCTAGATGTCTTGAAAGTTTGGCTGGTAAAACCTACTGTATAAAGATGAGTAAGGATTTGTACGGGTTCTTGGTTTATGGATTATATATACATGTTCGGGTGTTAGGAAGTTAACCTAACTTACAAATAGTTGAGTTTAGGGTTTGGAAAAAGCCTAATGAAACTCCATGTTTGGTTTTGGTCAAGCAACCCATTTGGGAGTTGTTTTTGGTGATACTTTTGGAGTATTTGAGGTTTTTGGTTAGATTTATGGAAAAGTGAAAGAAATGAGCAAAAAATCTGGCCAAGCTGTTGGGGTCCTACGCTGCGGCATAAAGGCCCACGCAGCGGCAAAGGCCCATGCCAAGGCGTGGCATGCCACGCACGGCCACACGAATGGGAGGCCGGTCAAGCCTCGTTCGCGGCTGTAGCTTCGCCAAGCAGCAAAGTAGCTGGGCTTTTCCTATGGAAGCCACTGCTCACAAACATGGAAAAATTGGCCGTGGTTTTGGCGTTTCATTTTAGTTGCTTCAAGGACTCATCTATTGGACTAATGAGTACCCTATAAGTGTATCAAAGGGTCCATACATGTTTGTAAAGAAAAGGAAAAATTATACCGTACCTCACCGCCTCGGCTGAGCGAACTGAACACATATAATTGTAGGAATGCCTAAGACCAGATATTGAATGACACTACACTTCACATGCGGAAAGCACGCTTCCGATCCTGGCTTCGACACTCCCGCTCGTACTCAGAGACTCAAGCACGCGGCGCACATGTTCCAACCGCTTCTGCACTCGCCATCACTACGACACTCGCTATGCGGGCATGCACGCTCGACCAAGGCTCGACACCCCGCTAGTGCCACGACACTCGCACGCGGGCAGCACCGCCCACGCGCTTCACTTCAGCGCGCCACACCTTGTTACGCGGCATGCATGTTCCATCGCGTTCGCGCCCTACTGCGGCTACGACACCCCGCGATCGCATGCTGGGCCTTCGGGCAATTTATCAGGCCGCGGTCCTACCATTTTTATTAACGGGTCTAGTAATCCAATAATATAAGGATAAGAATCGAATGACGAATAAGAGTAAAGTAATGTACATCAAGCTTTTCTCCGAATGTACCTACGGTATCTCTCAGATAAGTGTAAACTCGTGAGGTACCTATGTATTTCTCAGACAAGTATAAGTCTAATAAAAGTATAAGTACAAGTATAAGCTCTGTAACTCCTATGTGAGATCTGGAATATATAACTGCTTATAAGTACAAGTATATGTACAAGTTTGTTATAAGAATCTCATGATGAACTCGATATTTGTTAACAAGTATATGTTTACCGAAAAGAGTATGAATGCATGTGTATATATATAGTCATATGTTTCCCACTGCCGCAGTTTAGCACGTAGTTTCAATCCGCGGTGTATAGAAGAGGACGTCCGCGATCTTCCGTGATACAATGGGCCAAAGACACTAGTGGGGGGGTTCATCAATGTAGGTTCCAAGGCCTAAATATGTAACTAAATGTACAACTTTTGTATACGTATATGTAAACTGGACTTAAGACTCCGTATGTATCGATATCGGTAAACACAACTACGCAGAGTTTCATTTTGTATGTATGTTATCAGGATTTAGTTATAAGACTTGGGCCCAACAATGTTTGAAAAAGTGGGTAAAGAGATGAAATGCAGGTCTCGCACCCCCTTAGCCCAGCAGGCGAAGGGTTGAATACATGACATTCTTCTGATGATGTCGTGACATTGAGTTGGTCTCATCACCTTGGCTGCTTTGATCTAATGTCATGACATCACTGATCCGATGTCATGACATTGAAAGTTTAGTTCTCCAGTGTTCAAGCCTTAGCTGATGTTGCGACATTGAGTTGATGTTGCGACATTGCTAGTTTAGTTCTCTAGTGTTATGCAGTTCTGATTGTTTCAGTTGATGTCGCGACATTGAGTTGATGTCGTGAAATTGAAATAATTCTCTATTCTGATGTCACGACATTGAATTTGAGTTTTAGAGTCTTGAGTGATGTCGCAACCTATGTCATAGCGATTTCATGACATTGCAGAATTCTGATTTATCTATTTCAACTAATGTCGCGGCGATGTCGCGACATTGGAGTAACTGCATGATACTCTCCATACGATGTCTCGACATTGTTCTTCTAGTGTCGCAACATTGCTGCCTTTGCTTCATTTTTTTTTTTCTGTTTTTGTTGCTTTTCTGCTTTTTTTTCTTCAAATTTCTGCAAAACATAAATCTAGGTGAAAATTCCATAATTTAACGTTAAATAAGACTTTTAAGCTTGAAATATACTTGAAAAATGGGCTTAAAAATAGATGAGTTTTAGACTCATCACACATACACAAAAAAAATACCATAATGAATGAATTTAACTAGTTTTACTACTAAAGATGAAGATATGACCAGTTTTCAATGTCTCTAATTAACTACATGATTAGAAAAAGCATTAAAATAAATAGCGGCCTGGTCAAAAACTAAGTTTTGGGCCTTGAGTACTTCATGGACCATCAACCCAAAATTAGACTCCATTGGGCTCTTTGTTGGCTAAATTCATATTGGCCTTAGGTAGCTCAAGTGCATCATACACCATGCCATGTGAATGACTAAATAATACTCAATTGATCACCTCCACATTTTAAAAGTCAAATCATCAATGACTCAATATGTAGGGTCTTTGTAACACCCCAAAATATACCCTAGTCGTTTTCGACATGTTTATGGTATTTTGTAGCATAATTTAGCTTGTTTGTGGTTAAATACGAAATAAAGCGAGAGACCCGAAAGTTACAAAACTTAGGACAAAATTGTAATTTGTCCAAAGAGGGCCTAAAGACATGAATTGATGAGTTTGAGGCCAAAATGAAATAAAGGAAACTTGGAATACAAATGGCCAAGAGTTGGAAGGCTTAAAGCAATTAATGAAACTTAACTTGAAATGGGTTTTTGGAGGGCAATGAGGCCTTAGCAAACATGGGTTTAAAGACCAAAGTTGGTCTCATTTGGGGAGGAGAAAAAACGTGAAGGAGGAGGAGAAGAGAAGAGGAGAGAGGGAAGAAGATGGAGGAGCCACAGGATCAAGCCAACAAGGTAATAAGACTACTAACCTTTTGTGTAGAGGCTTCGCCCCTTGATTATGAATTCTATGAGATTTTGACATGGATCTTTGGGTTTTGTATGATGATTATGTATCTGAA
Source organism: Tetrastigma voinierianum (assembly GCA_016808115.1). Classification (NCBI taxonomy): domain Eukaryota; kingdom Viridiplantae; phylum Streptophyta; class Magnoliopsida; order Vitales; family Vitaceae; genus Tetrastigma; species Tetrastigma voinierianum. The sequence continues at coordinate 49,092 of JAEQBH010007740.1, read as the reverse complement.
ACCTAGGGTTTTGCTAGGGTTTCATCTTAACCCAAAATTTTGGAAAGTAAGGTGGGTAAAATCCCTTATGGCACAAGATGGTTATGGAATCCTTCCTTTGAGGATGGATTCATGGTTAAATGTAAGTAATGAGTTAGGGTTTAGAGTAAGCCTAATTAATATTCATGTTTTGTTTGAGGATGAGTCATGCCCATATTAGAAAGGTTTTGGAAGAAATTCATGAAATAATTTTGAAGAAACATATGAAATTGAAAGATGAATTGAATAGAAAGGAGTACAAGGTGAATTAGAAGTGTTTTGATGTGTGTTTGAAGAGTAGAGTTGATTAGGTATCAAAATATGAAATATATGGAACAAAATACACATTTTGAGCACTTTACGTTCACTTGTACCGGTACACTTTGAACTTGTACCGGTACACATTGTGTTCTGGTCATTTTTGGCCAACATGTGCAGTGCATGTTAGACGTGCCCACCGAGAATGCATACGTTACACTTTAGTTTAATGAGTTTCGTATTTTTAGTAATGCTTCTTTCGATTAACTACATCGATTTGAGTGATTCAAGTGGGCACATAAAATAGACTTGAGGAGAACAAAACTTAAGAATAGGCATTGCCAAATTCTGATCCTAAGTGGCCCAAAAATTCACTCAAAGTGGGGCCATGTACAAGCCAAATTCTGGTTCCAGCTTTGAACATAGAGTAGTCCGGGTTGTTTCGGACGTAACTTGAGTTTCGATTGCTCGGTGGGTGATTCAGTTGGAATAGAACCCTTAGCACCTTATATTTAAAATAATACAATGACCTAGAGATCAAACATGAAGTTAGGATCCCAGAAAAATTAGTAATACGAACTGTTCACCAATTATGTCAGGAATGCAGGCTAGTTTGGCATGAAAAATGCCATAACTGGTTGGATGATCTAGATTGGTTAATTCCACTTCTAAGTAAAGTAGATACATAGAGGGAATAAGAATATGAATGAGGTGTGATTCCACACATCATACTTCACAAAATATGAAGTGCCATATGTAATAGGCATGAAACAAGGAAAATGTAGAAAATGAAAAATGTAAACATGTGTTCATGAAACATGAAAATGATTATGGAAAATGAAAATGAAAACGAATTGAAACATGATTGTGAACATGCGAGGCAATATGTCATGAAAACATAATGTGGTTAAGTGATATATGATTATTATCACATATAACCCAGAAAATGATAACAAATGAAAGCAGTATCGTAAATGAGCATATGAATGAGTACACATGAATGAGTATAGGAATGAGTATCACGTGGTGAATACATGAATGAGTATACATAAATGAGTATACGTGAATGAGTATATAAAGCAATTATACGTAAATGAGTATATGAAATGCGTACATAGATTGAGTATATCTTTGAAAAGATAATACGAAAGTGATATTGGAATTGAAATGTGATTATGATCGGTTATGAATGCTAATTGTGAAATATATATATATAAGCATATATATATTGATTGGAATGATTGTTATTTGAAATGTTTGTCATACATAAATGATATGAAGACAAAATGCGATTGTGATCGATTATGAATGCTAATTTAATAAAATATATATATATATATATATATATATATATATATATATATATATATATATATATATATATATATATATATATATATACCTATAAATATATGATTTGAATGATTGTTATTCGAAATGTACATCCTGCGTATGCATGTGTGCATGTATTTGAGCGATAAAGTGCGCATAAAGTAAATTGATTTGAAATGTATCATTGAATGACCCGGCATGTGAGATTCTGTGAATTCGTCATGAAGATGCCGTATTTGTCCTAATGCGAAATCCGCATTGCTAATGAATGACAAACAGGGGCGAGGATTCCCAGGTGAATCGTAGTGAATGTCGGCTTCTATATGCATATGTGAGGCGATAATAATTGAATGCGAAATCCGCATTGCTAATGAATGACAAACGGGGCAGGATTCCCCCAATTAGTCTGATTTGTGAATGTCGACTTCACTATGCAATATGTGAGGCGATAATTATTGAATCTTAATCACAGACAATGCTCTTGAATGACGAAGCAGTGAGGGATTCCCAGTGAATCGTCGTGAATGTGGAGCCTACATAGCAATATGTGAGGCGATAATAATTGAATCTGAAATCACATTGCTGCGGAAGGACAAACGAGGCGGGTTCCCCAAGTGAATCGTCGTGAATGTCGACCCTCTATAGCCATATGTGAGGCGGTGTAATTGAGTGTGAGAATCCGCATTGCTCTTGAATGTGAATGGGGCGGGATTCCCGAGTGAATGCGTAGTGAATGGCGACTTCTATGGCCTATATGTGAAATCACAAACCGGAAATAGCGAAAAATGACATTAAAATTGTATTGTTTAAGTATCTTTTTTACATTACACGGACATAGTAAAAGGCATCGTTTTGTAAATGCATTTTGTTGAATGTAAATGTTAAGGGCCTTTTGAAATTATAAATGTTTATGGGATTGCCCGAAAAGAAGTGCTTTCGCGTAATTAAAAAGTCTAAAATGGAATAACATAAACAAATGTTTTGGAAAGATAATTGAAAATGTCGGAGTAAACCGGGCTCCAGCTTGGATCCGCCAACCGGGTCAAGTCGGGGATTCGGGTCGCGACACTTTTGAAAAGAAAAATTTAATAAGACGAAATAAATGTTTTGATTGAAACCGCGGAAAGGGAACCGGTCACTTTGATCCGCCAACCGTCAAGTAGGGATCTCGGTCGCGACACTTTTTGGAAAAATGAAAAAATTTATAAACGAAAACTAAAAGGATTTAACTAGCATCCCGCATCACGAAACAATTTCTAAAGGGAGTTGATTAATGGCTTCTGCCGTGATAGTGATAAAGAGTCTAATATGTATTAGTATTAGTCTGATTTGAACCTGTATGAAATTGATATGATTTGATTTGTTCCGAATTGCCATTGTATACGTATAAGTTTACTTTGAATATGATTCGACTATCATACATGTAGTAGATATGAGTTACAAACTCCGTAAAATACATGACACAGCAATATGAACAAGATAATGATACTAATCTGAAAAGAATAAAATCTACATGTATAATATGAGATGAGTTAGAAGTCACATAAGAATAGGCTTCAAGTATATGCATAAGCAAATGTAAAAGATAGTGATTCGACATTGTTATCAGTCGCTATCACTTATATGTTCCACTAAGCGTAAAGCTTAGCACGTGTTCAATCCGTGTAGGTAATTCGAAGAGGAGATAAAAGAGGAAAAGGACATTCCACACCAACAGATTCTGCCATCTCGTAGATAGTGCTCACCACACTTTTCCGCAACTTCGATATGTTTGTATTAGATATGTACATGTATAAGTAATTGTATAAGTAATCGGACTTAGCATATGTGTGAGATTTTAATGGATACCACTCCTGGTAGCTCCTTTGTATACGTGAATGACTTTGGTTATTACAAAATTATTTGTATACCCAATGTATAAGTTAAGCTCAAAAAAATAAAAAAATAAAATAAAGAGTCCCAAGATATGGTTTCGCACTCGAAACTCGGTTCTGGATTCTCCAATCTGCCTGACCGGGAATCGGGGCGTGACAGTCTTGGTCCCTCATAGAAGCTTAATGAGAACTCGCAATAAAATATGGTTCAATCAAACCACTCCTTCATGACAACATATGAGAGGGAGTCCATACACAATATAATAAATCCATTGATGAAATGTGATAATGTTAAAAAGTGGGAGTCAAATAGATAGGCTTAAGAAATGTTGGCTCCTCTTATGTTGAAATCATACTGTTGTATCAAAACTCATCACCATAAACAACTTGCATAAATTAGTTATGAACTGATGATCTCAACTAATAGGGTTATGCCCCCCAGTATGACATGATGCACTACAAGATCAAGAAGTCAGACAATGCCAAAACCATCCATTGCTAAACGTGTACTCAATCGACTATCTTTTCCCACATCTGAATTGGATTCACACATTACTGAGGCATCTCCCAGAATATGAAGTATAATTGTATCTAAACATCAACCGAAACTCAAACATTTGCCTAAGTAGAAACTATCGAAGATTACACTTGATACCACGACCTCAGGGTGGTCTTAAGACATGAACCATAACGTAGGCTCGGGGTGATAGAGTGAAAGAAATGAATGGAAACTAGGATCAAATACCCAATAATCAAACTCATACCCTCATGTACAAGATAATGCACAAAAAAAATCTCGTAGGCAATAGATTCAAAAGGTAACCAACAAGAACACTGATGAAGAAAATAAATGAATGAGAAAGGGTTAAGCTAGCAATAAATCACAAAAAAAAGGTATGAAAAAGGGAATACAATGGTGGATAAAGTGTCGGGACAAAGATGGTAATATACATAAAAAGGTAGGAAGAAAAAAATGAACGATGATCAACCCAAATCGGTATAGTAGAGGGGAAGTCATATCACTAAAGATGGAGTGATAGCCAAGATAATGAACCAGATATCCTAGTGAGAAGGTCACTCGAACACTCACCCCTCTCATAGAAGTATCAATAGTGATGCAAGAAGTAAGAGATCTCAATAAAACTCTCACATGAACTAATAGAACTAATCGAACACTATACCCAAGTATCAACAGTGAACCCATAGAACTCACATGAATACTCACCCCTCTTACATATGTATCAATAGGGATCTAAGAAGTAAGGGATCTCATCAAACTATTACATGAACTCTCAACACTGAAAATACACAACAAAAGTGACCCAAGGAATGAGAACCCCTATAACAATCTCACATAGATCCCTAATAATAAATACATCAATCAAATAACTCTGAAAATTCAATATAAGCACTTGGTAGAGGAAGATAATATACATAAATATGCATGGTAGAAAATATCCATATGAGTGGTAAGATCTATTCAATGCATAGGGCATCTTTTGAGTAGTCTCTTGTATCTCTCCCATGCATTATAGAGACTTACATCCTCCCCTTGTTTGAAGACTATAATCTTTCATCTTCTTTCAAAAGTCAAGGTTGGGGGGAAAAATCTGCCCATATAAGCCTCCCACGGGCCTCCCACTTTTCACCGATCTAATAAAGTGTGCTGACTCAAACCAAGCCGCCGCCACATCTCAATGAGAAGGGAAAGAGCCGCGTACCGATCACTTCGGTCTCCACCCCATTTAACTTCGACTATATCGCCATCCTCGCGAATCTTCCCATATGCTCATCGGGTCTTCGTATGATAAACTGCAAACTCGGTGTCATATACCATAGTGATCAATAAAGTCAAGCCAGCTCAAATCATACTTCTGCGGCAGGTTGTCTCACAATAGGATATTCATCTTGAATAGAAGGCCTCCAAAAGTCTTCCATAGTCATTTTCCTTTGAGGTCTCTGTTTCAGCTTCTTTTGGAATAGGTTGTAGTCTTTCTCTTTGATTTTCCATACTTCTAGATTATGCACTCGTGATCTTCCCCGTATTCCTGTTCTCTCTATTTCTCAGATCTATGCACAGATCTCGTCTCGGGCTTGTGCATTTACTGCCTCTCCCGAAATAGAAACACACTGAGATCGAATTAGATATGTGGGAAATAGTTATCTCCATTTAAGATCAAAAGAAAATTTTCATTAGCATCAACAACTACTGTCATTAAAACTGTTTTTGTGATTTTTTTGAAATTTATGATAAAATAAAGAAAAATGTCCGAATTAGTAATTCACTTTTTGGTTAGAATATTGATCTTCCATCATCATCTATCCCCATAACGATGCCAAAAACTCACTGAAGCCGCATTCGCTACATATATATTGACCAAAATTTCCAAGTATAGCACTACTGCCGAAGACTAAATAAAGTCCCTAGCAAAGGCATCAAAAACTTGTTGATGACTCCGCCAATATATATATATATATATATATATATATATATATATATACAAATTTATGATACTGCCAACAAAGGACTATCATCTAATCCTCCAGTAGGGGCACCAAAAACTTCTTCACCAATTTTGATGAAAATATGTGTTTGTCTTTTTTTTTTTTTTTGTAAACTGGATTCATTAAAAATTTTGATTGGTCTAAATCACTGCAAGTGCATAGATCGTACAAGTAATAAAAGTGGATTTTCATTAAGTCCAGATATCGTTCCCACAAGGATGGATGATGAATCATAAAACCAACTAACTTAACTACTCAAGATTATTATTATTCGTGACTCCAATATTAAGATGATTGTGAGAACGAATAAAATAATACTAAGAATTTCACTAGTATACATAAAATATTAATAAGAATGGAATTGAGAGTTCATTGAGTTAGACAACACTGGGACATAGACTAATTAATAATTGTTAATTTCTACATCATTTCGAATCATAGCTAAGCCATGTTAAGTCGAAAGTCGACCTTGGCTAAAGATGCATCAGGGAATAGTTTCGATTTCTCTCTCTTAACCATACCTTCACTACTGTAGATTCATGTTCATTTACGACTCATGAATCTAATCAGCTACTAAGGATATAATCCTCTCTTCTAAGAGTCAGTATTTTCCTTTAAGACTTCACCCAGATTCAGATCAGCACCTCGCCCCATGTACGTGATATCGTCGCCTCTCTCTAATTTGGGACGGCACCTCATCCTTCAATACCGATGAAATTCTCCATCTCCTTGATTAGATCCTTGCTAACAGCCTAGATCGAATCTTTTCATCGTAAAAGAGAGAAACCTCTGAGTTATTAAATTGATACTTCATCAAACTATCCTCAACCATGAGTAAGTTAGTGATTTATCTAAGTAATCTTTCAGAGTTCATTAGTTCCAAAGTATTAGTCTACCATACCCACAAAGAACTATTTTATACCCTTAGGATTCTCCATCTCTATGTCACAGGCTTCCCTAAATCGTAACAAGATACAATACTTCGCTTCGTGGACACTCCAGAGAGCTCAGTACTCGCAACAATTAAGTTAAAATAATACTAATCAAATAAATTAAAGAATTTAACTAAGCGCGTTTCTTCCACTTCAGTAAAAACGACTCATCAATACTCCACCCATTCCCGCATGAGCTCAACCTTTCAAAACTAGTTCACTCATACGCTGACTAACTGATCGTGAAAATTCAACCAGTTGTAATGAACCGAATAATGAATCCATAAATTTTCCAACTCCATTTAATTCAAAACACAGAGAAAGAGAAAATTTTTACAAGAAATACCAGCTAAAGTCGCACTTCTCGCCTTCATTACCTTCAACTCCTCGAAAATCAAAAAAAGAAAACAACTAAAACTACGCTAAACTAAAGCTACTAAAAAGGAAATAAAAGAAAATAAAAGAAAATAATATACAAAGAGTCTTTAACTACCAAGTCCCGAATTGTGGAAGCCACAGATAGTTCCCTAGATGCTTTCCATTATTTATGCACTTTCCAATGTCATTGCACTTTGCGATCTGGGTATTTGCGGGATCCCCAAATCTCAGGTCTATTCGTCGCTCCGTCACGACTTAGAAAGTCTCTATCGCGACAGAAGTCTTTAGTCTTCTTTGTCGTCATTATTGCAAAATTTTTACAAAAGACGCTGGATTTTGTCTTCTCGAGCTTTTTCGATTTTGTCATGGCAATGTTTTGATCCAGCGCCTTGTTCTCGTCAGTGGATAGAATGTCTTGTGTCATGACACAAAATTTGTCAGACCCAACTCTTATACACTCGCCTCGAAACCGCTTCGCGACATAATTTTCATCGCAATGCTTTTTCTTCGCCTTAGTTACTTTGTCGCGATGTATTTTCTATGTCAATGACAGATTTCTTTGATTCCTTTAACAACATCCGTCGCGATAGAGTTTTGCCTTCACGCAATGCACTTTCTTCTCTCGGTCCTTATCGATGGTCGATATGTTCGCTTCGCAAAGATGAAATCTTTGACAAACTTGACTTGGCTGATCTTAGTTCTCTTTCAAATTCTGTCGCGAACAAATCTTCTTCTGTCGCGATAGAATTCTGTCATTCTGTAGCTTTTATTGCTGCGATAGAGATTCTGCCTTAAATTCTTCACTATGTCGCAACATGAATTTCCTTGTCGCCATTCCTCTTATATTGTTCTTCATCTTCTTGTTGCGACAAAATTCACCTCAAACTCATGTTTCGTTTGTCGCGACAAAGTCCCGTTTGCCTTTTGTCAGGAACTCCGAATGTTCCCATCGTGACAAAAATTCTTCCAGCGTGTGTTCCATGTTGAAATTTTCTGCCGCAACATAAAACACTCTTGCCTTAGCCGACTTATGCTATTTCTTCGCCATTTTCTCAATGGCATTACCGTAGATGTCTGCTTTCGGACAGAAGTTCGCCTCATAATCGTCAAAATTTTCTTTTTTATGTTGCGATAGAGGAAGGATTGTCGCGACAAAGTTCCTTTGTCATATGCCTTAATCATTGTCGCGGCAGAGTTAAGAGTGCTAAAATGCCTTTTAGCAATGTTGCAACAAAATTTTGTCGCTATAGAGATTCTATTTCGCCTCAGTTCAACCCTCCGACTCTCATTGCGACATACAAATTACGGCCGCGCATAGTTCTTCTCTGCTTGTTTGAATTTATCACACACACTAAAACTATGTCGCGATTGCATCGCTTCTTGCCATTTTTTTTCTTCCTTTTTATAGCCGGAATTATCTTTATTTCAATTAAAACCTACAAAACACAGCATGGTGAATATTCCATAATTTGGCAATAAAATAGATCTGAAATTGCTAAAAATATGTCAGAAAAAGGGATTAAAAATATATGAGTTTAGGACTCATCAAGTACTGAAAAGGAAAAATACCCAAATCTTAGAAAGATGAGTATATCTTATAAGAAACTGATTAGATCTATGAGTAAAAAATGAACATGAATCTCTAATTAGTGAAATGTATGGTTAAGGGAGAAATCCAAACTATTATACCCACAATGCATCTCGATAAATTTAGCTTTCTAAACTTATGGCTTAGCTATGATTCAAATGATGTAGAAATTGACAATTACTCATTGGTATATTATTTTCCAAGGTCATTCTTACTCGCTGAGCTCTCAAATCCACTTTTATTAATTTTTTTTATGTATACTAGCGAAATTATTTCATTACTCATCATTTTAATGGAGTTCAAATTAGTAAGGATCTTCGAAAATAGTAGTTAGTCTGATTATCATCATTCCCCACTTTAACGATATCTCGGACTTAAAATCCAATTTTATTACTTGTATGACCGACTTCAGAAGGATTTCTGCATCAAAACACAATTTTTAATGAATCCGCTTACAAAAGGACAACACATATTTTAATCAAAACGGTCAACAAGTTTAGTGCCGTCACGGATTGGGAGCACAGTTCTTTTGGTGGCGAGTCATGGATCTCAGATGTATAGCTCGTTAAATTAACAAGTTTTTGGTATCACGAGAGACTTTATTTAGTCTTCGCGAGTGCTAATTACTTCGGTACCTGGTCTATACAAAATATGGTCAACAAGTTTTCGCGCCATTGTCTGTGGATACACCGATGAATTTAAAGATCAATATTCTAAATCCAAAGAGAGAATTTCTAATTTGACATTTTCTTATTTTATCATAGATAAATGCATCGAAAACACAAAAATAGTTTTAGTAACTACGCAGCTTAATAAGCTACTGAAAATATTTTATGAGCCTAAACTATCATAGTCAGTTTCCTTATAGATTTATCGATCTCGTGTGTTTCTATTTCGTGAAGATTTTAAATGCATAGAAACTGCAGTGCATCTATCGTTCGATACAAAATTGAGAGAACACTGAGGAATATGAGGAAGGTTACAAGTGTTGAATCTAAAAGAATGGCAAATCAAAGAGAAAGACTACAACCTATTCCGTATTAGCAGTAAAATGTGACATGCACTTCAAAGTGCAAATGATTATGGAGGACTTCTGGAGGCCTGTTATTCAAGATGAGTTTTATGTCGTGGAGACAAACCCCCGCCATAGAAGCCAACAATTTTGAACTCCGGCTCACTTTGATCACTATGGATACAACGTTATTCAGCTGCATCGTCATTCTTCAAGACCCCAATGAGCATGGGAAGATCTTTCATGAGGATGGCAAATACAAGCCAAGCGAATGGGTGAGACTGGCGATCAAGTCAAGCAGCTCTTTTCTTTTCAATCGAGATATGGTAGCAACTTGTTTAAGTCACCGCTCGCTAGATCGTTGACAAATCAAACAGTCAGGTGGAGGCCCATGAGCATACTTTTCCCCACCCGACTCACCGAAAGAATGTGGATAAATTATGCCTCAAATGTGGGAGGGATGAAAGTTTCTACAATTCATGGGAGAGATAAGACCACCAAGGATGCCCTATGCATGGAACAGATCCGACCACCGGATGGACATTTTCTACCATTCCATGAATTATGCCTCAAAGCGGTATAATTGATGGGGCCCGCTGGGCTTCTTCAAAAGAAGAAGTAGCCGAGGAGGCAAGGCAATGATCAAGACCTCACAAAATGCAACTACAAAGCTCCATCCGTTTTTGGGGAGCAACATCGATCAAGGGGAGTGGTGTAATTCGATCTTAATAGATGACCGCTATAGAAGCACAAAGTCGATGCATTAATGAACAAGCTTGGAAACAATGAGAGAAGAATGCACACCACTCAAGTGGGGGATAGTGATGAAGGAGAGAAAGAAAGAGTGCCGACGAGGGACTAAACCCATTTAGGTCCTTATCAAGCTTCGAGGAGGTACACACCTAAATGCTAATAGAGCTACACTTTAAGCCCACCAACTTCTACCTACTAACTACAAACCAAGACTCGTGAACCATGAGAATTTCTCATACGGGGAGAAGCACAGTGAAGCGTCACGACTGATAATTCAGCACATCATGCCTCACGTGGGTTTCAACAACAACAATAGTAGCAACAATCAACATTTAGGTGGCAGGATAGAGGTTATTAAAATCGGGGGCGAGGAGATCTTTAATATCTTCGAGGACCGCATGCTTGCTTTCATGGGGGAAAATAAGAGGTCAGCTGAACATGATGAGCTAAGTTCGCGAGCTAGCAAAGATTCCAGAAAACACAATCGTGTTTCGTGCCACACCGATGCATCTTTGAAGAATTTGGAGACTTAGGTAGGGCAGTTGGCTCTACCAATGCAAAATCAGCCCAAGGATGCATTCCTAAGTGGCACAAGGAAGAATCCGAAAGATTGCAAGACAGTAACTCTGAGAAGTGGCAAAGAACTGGAAGAGAGAAGAAATGAGAAGAAGGAAACTGAGGAAGAGAAATATATTGGAATTGGAGAAGAATTGAAGCAGCAAAGTTCAGTAGTTGCTGAAGAAGACTATTCAAAAAAACTGCAACAAGAGCAACAAGTTGAAAAGGGAAATCTAAAGAAGAATGAAGAGGTTAAAGCTTACAATCCTCAAGTTCCATTCCCTTAGAGGATGCAAAAGAAAAATCTTGAAGATAAAATTCTCTAAATTCTTGAACATGTTCAAGAAGATAGAGATCAATATCACTTTTTCTGAAGCATTGACTCAAATGCCTCAGTATGCAAAATTCATGAAGGATATATTGAGCAGAAAGAAAAAGAATTGTCAAGTTAAGGAGTAGTAAGCTCACCGAAGAACTTGCGAAGACAATTATTTAGAAATCTTTACTAGAGAAAATGCAAGATCCAGGCAGCTTCACTATACCTTGCAAAATTGGGAATTTTGATATAGGAAAAGCACTATGCGATTTTGGAGCCAACATCGACTTGATGCCTTTATCTGTGGTTAAAAGACTCAGTTTGGGGGAGCTTACTCCCATAGCCATGACCCTACAGATGGCATACATAACCTGCCCATCTTTGAGGGTATTCTCAAGATGTGCTTTACCAAAGTGGGAAAGTTCATTTTCCCAAGTGGACTTTGTAGTTATTGATATATAAGAAGACAAATGTTCCACTGGCCGCAGAAGGCCCTTCGGAAACAAGAGCAACTTTCATCATGTGAAGAAAAGGAGAACTGACTCGTGGTCGATGAGGTAGTGCACTTCAATCTCAAGCACAGTTTGAAACAACCATAACTTATTAATGTTGAATGTGAGATTGTAGAAACAAAAATTCCCATCAGTTTTGAACTGATAAATGAATGTAATTTTCAAAGTTCAATGAATGAGAATGAGATGAATTTCTAGTATCTTGAGCATCTTGAAGTTGAATTTCTGAACTCCAATATTAAATTAAAAGAGGTAAGACTCAAAGTGTCAAGAAATAGCAATGTAAAATCCAATGCTTATGAAGAGAAAGCTATTGAAGTAAACACAAGCTCAGAGGGTTTGATTCTAAAAGAATTGCCTGAACATTTGAAGTATGCTTTCTTGCAACCAGAAAAAGAAAATCCAGTCATCATTTTAGCAGGACTGACTAAGCTTGAAGAACAAAGACTGCTCGAGATTCTCAGAAAATACAAGGATGCAATAGATGATTTGAAAGGAAGCAGTCATTATATCTGTATGCACAAAATCCTATTAGAGAAGAATGCTAAAACCTCTGTAGAACATCAAAGAAGGCTGAATCTAGTAATGAAAGAAGTAGTCAGAAAAGAAAATTTAATGGCTGAATGTGTGTTTACATGCAATCTGCATGTACTCTTAGGTGAGCCTAGTTCATGTTGTTCCCAAGAAGTGTGGATTCATTGTAATCAGAAATGAGAATAGTGAATTGATTCCCACAAGAATTGTGACAGGATGGAGAGTGTGTGTAGACTACAGAAAACTAAACACTACTACTAGAAATGACCATTATCCTCTACCTTTCATTAACCAAATGTCGGGACAAAAGAAGGTGGCACCCTCTATTATCAAGTTGATGGATATTCCGGGTTATAATAAGATCAAGATAGCCCCGTGAGGATAAGGAGAAAAACTACATTTACATGTCCTATGACACCTCGCTTTTTAAAGATGCCTCAATTATGTAATGCTCCCGCCACCTTCAAAGATGTATGATGTCTATGTTTTTTGATTTAGCTGAGGAGGCTATGGATATTTTCATGGACGGCTTCTAAGCCATGGATCCATGAAAATCATGAAAATTCAAAGTAAAGATTTCAGAGAGTCAAGACAAGAATCTAGCTTAAATCGGGAAAAAATGTCATTTCACAGAATGTGAGGGTATTGTCGGGATTACAAGATTTACGCAATGATTGGAAGTAGACTACAAAGTTGCCATCATAAAACTCTCTTACCAATCTACAATAGTAAAGGATAAGAAGCTCAGACATGCTGGTTTTTATAGAAGGTTCATAAAGGACTCATTAAAATCCGTGATCATTATGTAGATCATAAAAAGCATGCAAAATTTGATTTTGATAAATTATGCAAGGTCGTATTTGATGAAATTAAATCCAATTAGTTATAGCACCAACTGGCGGTGATACCTAACCTGAACAAATGAATTTGAAATTATGTGTGATGCTAGTGATTTCAGAATGGGAGTCGATTGGGACAAAGAGCTGAAAAGATATCGAAGGCCATATACTATGCCAGCAAAACCTTCAATGAGGCACAAGAGAACTACTCTACCACAGAGAAGGAGATGCTGACAATGGTGTTTGCTTGTGAAAAATCCAGACCTTACATATTAGGGTCCCATGTGATAATACATACTGATCATGCTGCAATTAGATATCTGATGGCAAAGAAAGATTCTAAACCAAGACTGATCAGATGGGTATTATTACTGCAAGAATTTGATCTGGAGATCAAAGATAAGAAGGGTAGTGACAATGTGTGATAGCCGAATCACTGGTTTAGATTGGAAAAACTACGAAAAGGAAAAGGAACCGAAATAGTAGAAAATTTTCTCCTAATGAGTACCGCTTACATTCATCCAAACACCCCGGTATGATGATACTGTGAATCGCTATCTGTGGAGTCAGGCTATCCGAGTTAAGCTACCGTTGGTAAAAGAAATTGAGAACCGATAGCCAGATTTTATATTCAGACGACCCATCGCTTTTAGAAGAGGAGCAGATATGATCATAAGAAGATGTGTTCCTTAAACAACAAGGTGGCTATGAAGAAATGTCATGCATCACTATATAGAGAGCACTTTAAAAGCCCAAAAATTCTCTAATCAAAGTTTTTATCGCCTACCCTATTCAAAGACTGTTTTGAATGGGTAAAACATTGTGATAATTGTCAGAGAATGGGTAATATAAGTAGAAGAAATAAAATGCCCCTACAAGGAATTCTGGTGGTGCAGATTTTTTATGTATGGGGGATAGACTTAATGGGACCTTTCCTTTCATAATTTGGAAATCTATATAGTCACCTAGATATGGATTATGTATCCAAATGGGTGGAAGCAATAGCTTGTCCCAGAAATGATGCCAGCATAGTGGTTGGGTTTATACAAAGAAATATTTTGAGTAGGTTTGGAGCACCCAGAACAATCATTAGTGATGAAGGAAGCCATTTTGCAAATAAAGTTTTTGCAAAACTCATGAATAGATATGGAATCAAACATGTGATGGGATTGGCTTATCACCCTCAGTCAAATGGGCAAGCTAAAATTTCCAATAGGGAGATAAATAAAATTATGGAGAAAACTGTGAATACAAGCAGAAAAGAATAGTCTATAAAGCTAGATGATGCATTGTGGGCTTATAGAACTACTTACAAAACCCCCATTGGAATGTCCCCATACATAATAGTATTTGGAAAACCGTGTCATCTCCCTCTGGAATTGGGAATACAAGACCATGTGAGCCATCAAGAAATTGAATTGTGACTTCCAAGCTGTAAAAGAAGAAAGATTACTCTAGATGAATGAATTGGAAGAGTTGAGAAATGAAGCCTATGATAATGCCAGAATCTATAAAGATAAGACAAAAATTGCATGATCAGAAGATTTTGAGGAGGGAATTCAAAGCAGGAGAACAAGTCATATTATACAACTCTAGGCTCAAGTTATTTCCAGGGAAACTGAAGTCAAGATCGAGTGGTCCTTACACAGTAGTTACAAGTACACCCTTTGGAGTAGTAACACTGAAGACTGGTTTTGGAAGTGAATGGTCAAAGGCTGAAGCATTACCTTAGAGGGAAGATAAATGAAGAGTGAACCAAATCTGAAAGAGAGGAAAGAATTTTGCTAAACTGAACACATTCTGTAGCAAATGTCTAGCTAGAGACATTAAACTGAGCAACTTTTTGGGAGGCAACACACACAAAATTTTAATTTACATAGTGAATTTTGTTTGTTCAAATTAGTGTATTTTAGTTTCAATTTTATATGAAATTTTGAGTGTTGTTTTTGCTGACTTTTCAGGGACAGTGAAGCTGAATTAGAAATAGATGTTATTAGGAAGCACACATTCTCAAATTGAAATATGCAGAAAATTGCTACAAAGGGGAGTATTTCTATTTCCCTCACTCTTTCTTTAATGATAATGCATGATTGAAGTTTGGGGGAATGTGATTTTATTTAGAGCAGAAAATGACTAGTAGCTTTGTTGATCTCATTTTTTTTAGATATTATGAATATCATGTTGTGAATTATATTGAATGAAGACAATGAAATATGATTGTTCATACTTGAATTGAGGTTCTTAGATGATTTGATGTGTCTTCACAAGTATGTTTTTGATAGGTATGAGTGAATACACTCGCTTCGATGTGACTTGGACTGAAAAATGTGACCGCGGTAATTGGGATATTTCATTCAATGTCGCGACATGCTTTCTCTCTGTCGCTGCATTATTACCAAACTCAGTCACAACATTGTTTCTTTATGTCGCGATGCGGTTGTTTTAGCCAAGCCAAAGTCATAGGAAGCTCACGCGACACAATTTATCTCTCATGTCGTGATGCACTTATAAATGATCTATGTTTCGAAGAGAAAACGTTATCGCGACAATATTTTTTGGTATGTCGCGACATCGCTTATACTTGAGCATCAAATTTTCCTATCATGGCATACGCTTTTCGTGGTCACTTACATCATAACTTTTAGATTCGTAGATCGCAAGGAAAGTTTATGTCGGCATTACTTCTCATCGTCGCTGATAAAGTAAACTGTACATCACATTCGATGTCGCAAAGAAATTCTTCATCCGTCAGCAATAAAGAATTATTTCTAGCTTACAAGTAATTGTAAAATAATGTCGCGACATTAATTCTTTTGCGTCGCGACATAATATAAAAAAGGAACAAACCTTGCCGCTTTTTGTCTCACACTAATGAAGGCACGTACATTTGACTTATAACAAAATTTTGAAAACCGAAAGGCCACCTGCCTCATAAACCTTCAACCCACTCAACTTCCCTCACTAAATCTCTCTTACTCTCTTTCGAAACCCTAAATTGCTAAACCTTTCTCTCATAATGTCTGAGCCGTCAAACCTTGTTCCGAACCTGAATGAAATCACAGAAGAATACGCAGAGGGCAAGCATGAGGCAGTACAAGCGACTCAAGCAGAAGTAGAGCAGGAAGAAGTAAGAGCTGAAAAAGAGCAGAGCCTGATCAATCAATTCACAAACCAGAAAGAGAAAGAGAGGAGTCAAGAAACTAGTCGAAAGTAAAATGAGGAGAAAGTGTTTAATGGTCTCAGAGCAAAACTTTATGTCGCTGAGGGATACCAGGAGACAGCACTTCATAGAGAGAGGTTTCAACAAGTTGATTTCTCCCTTCCAAGAAGTCATTGAGAGCAAGGGATGCCACCTATTCTACGAGCATAAGGCTCCAGGATTCGTGGATGTGGTGAAGGAGTTCTATGCTAACATGGTGGGTATGAAAGATAAGACAGTCTATGTTAGGGGCAAAAGGATCTCCTTCAACAGAGAGCAGATAGACCAAACCTACAATCTTCATGAGATGAAGAATGGGTCAAAGTTCAAGAAACTGGTAAAGGAACCCGACTTTCGGCGATTATGACTTGCCGACCGATGGTAAGAAAAGTGGAAACGAACACCTTGAATTAATTCTAGTTTTACTGGTAATTTTGTAGTATAAGAAAAGTGAATTTGTATTTTAGGAAACTGAAGTACTGGTAAGTCAGGTATTTTTCTAATTAAGGACCCAAGGACATAAGATGAAAAGATTATATGATAAGTTAGATTTGGTAAATGGGGATTAAAGGAAGGACCAACCGGAGAAAAAATGGAAAAAAATGGAAAGTTAGGCTAAATTGGGTTAAGACCAAACAAGGCCTTAGAATATCTCATTTTTTTGGCTTTGAAGGTTAGGGCTTTATGATGGAGAAAGAGAGAAAGGAAGAAGAGAAGAAGAAGGAAGAAGGAAGAAGAGAATCCAGGTTTGGAATTTTGGTTTGGAAGTTTGGAATTCATGTTTAGAACTTTCCTATTTGTTAGTATGGAACCTATTCTAACTCTTTCTTTGTCTATGTTTGGATTAGGAACACCCTAACTATTCAATACATGTGTATTTTGGTTGGTTTAAGTAAGTTTCAATGGGTTTTGAGTCGGTTTAGTTGGTCGAAGATTTCCGATGAAAACGGCCTTTAACCCGCCATTTGCATGCAGAACTCGTGTGAGCATCTGCATCGAAAGTCGAAAGTATCTACTTCGATGTTGCTTTTAGCCTAGAAGAGGGTGATTGCCGGTACTGAGAGTTGAGTACCGGTACTCAAAGTTGTTTTTAGTCCAGAGAGTATTGAGTATTGGTACTGAAGTCGGCACCTAGACTCAAAGTGACTTACGCCCGCATAATGTTAGGTACCCCAGACAAAGCCGAGCACCTATACCAAAGAGATTTAAGGCCGTGAGGAGGTTAAGTGACTGATCGAAAGTTGAGTACCCCAGACTAACTCGCTTCTCGCTATGTTCTTCCTTTAATTCCTAATGAAAGGGTCAGTACATGCATAAAAGTTGGGATGAAAATGTTCTTCACTTCGCCTACTGATCTTGGCCGTCATAAACATGGTTTCTTGCCCTTATTTGCTAATGTGTTTAAGAACAATATAGCAAGCTCAGTAAGACATATAATTGTATGCTTGCTTAAGATTGAATAGTGAATGAATAGGCACCTCTGTTTAGTGCTTCGACACTCTTGCTAGTACTATGACACTTTTGTTACGCAGCGTGCACGCCTGCTCGCATCAGACCGCACTGGGGTACTTATTTGCGGTTGTGTTCCTCTTATTCATCATATAGGTTCATAAGAAAATACTTATATGTGCTCTATTTGAATAATATGACATGTGCAAACATTTATATGATAAGAATCTGAAAAATGAACAAGAAGAAAGCATAAGAAATTAGTTATGTTCTGTAATGTACCTACGGGTACCTTATGGACAAGATCTTTGTTTTGAACTCCTCCAGGAAATATTAAATTTCGTTATAAAAATTATGTTATATGAAAACTCTATTATAGAATTATGTTATACGTAAACTCTAATATATAAGAATTATGTTATATGTATCCTGTAAATGTGGACTACTATGGTCATATCTCTCGTTTATTTGTTTCCCACTAAGCCACTTCCGTGTTTTATCCGTGTAGGTACTGAAGAGGACATCGGCCAACA
Organism: Tetrastigma voinierianum; assembly: GCA_016808115.1. Taxonomy (NCBI): domain Eukaryota; kingdom Viridiplantae; phylum Streptophyta; class Magnoliopsida; order Vitales; family Vitaceae; genus Tetrastigma; species Tetrastigma voinierianum. Next base: position 30,502 of record JAEQBH010007740.1, on the reverse strand, counting down.
CATCAATAGGAGCCCATTTGATGTAGGTTTTCAATTTTTAGTTTTGTAATGTAAATATAAAGTTTTTGTAATAGTGGAAATTGTATAAGTACAAGAAAAAGGGACTCAGAAATATGTACGAGACAGTTTAAACGCTACTACGGTGGTGGTATAAGAATTTTTATTTCCTTATGGTTTTAAATATGAAACGCCCCACCAATGTTCAAAAAGGTGCCAAGGAGTCCCGAATCGTGTCGCCCTCTATCTTCGCCAGCTGGGTGGGTGATAGGAATGCCACTAGGAAAAACCCACACAAGTCCATTGCCAGAGGAACATTGACTAAACAAGCAAAGATGTGGTTCTATTTATTGTGTTAAGTCATTTTACCTTCCAAGCACTTATGCAGAGTCAGGGAGAAGGAAGTAATGTTGTTGTATGCCATCCTAAAGGGCTACAAATTCAGTGTTAGTAAAATTATAGAAAACTCAATTATGAGTTATTACAGAGGAGGCTACAAGGGGCTAATTCCATACCCAGCACTGATCTCAAGGCTCTATATCTTGGGTGGTGTACAAGGAGACTGGGAGGAAGAAGAAAATTGTCCTAGGATATCACCCCTAACATTTACAAGAATCACCAAGGGGCTTGAGAATGTAGGCAGGAAAGAGAGACGTGGTCGCAAGAGAGAGGAAGAGAGAATATAGAACTCAATCAGATCCATATTGATAATACAACCCAAGAGCAAGAACAAGGGTTGAACAGTGCAAGCCCAATTTTGACAATGTCCCCAGAGGTGAGACAATTCCATTAGGAGCAAGCTGGAATCTTAGAACCTTAAGGTAACAATTTTGAATTAATGGAAATGTTAAAAGCAATGAGGCAGGAGATGCAGGAGAGGGACAACCAGCTGAGAGTCCAACTTCAACTAAGGGATGAATACATGAATGCTGAGCTAAAAAGAAGAGGCCAAATTCTGGAGGAAGCACTCAAGCTGAGAGATGAGGAATGGAAGAGCAGATGGGAAATAAGAGAGCAGGAACTGAGTGAAAAGCTCAAGGTAAGAGAAGATGTTTCATCCCATATCACCAGGAGGGATACTGAGCTAATAAAAATAATGAAGGAAACCCGAGGATGCTACGGAGAAGAACTTCACGGCAGGTGATGCTTGGTATCTCGTGATAAGGAACATCATAAGGAAATAAGACTTCTGATTGAGAAAAGGGACAAGGAATTGGAGGGCACCCTAAACTATAGGGAAAAGCATTGGAATGAAAGCTTGGATATGATCAATAACAACCTGTTAAAAATGTACTATGCCCAGGGAGAGTTTGAGGGAACCCTAAACTCTATTGGTGTAACACCCCAAATTATACCATGACAGTTTTATAACATGTTTAAGGTATAATAAAAGTAAATGTATTTTTTTCCTAATAAATAAGGCTAAAAATAAATTAAAACCTAAATTTATACAAGATAAGGTAAATTGTCATTTACTTCAATTTAGACCCAAGGGTCATAATTTAATTAGAATATTCGTAAAGTGGTGTCAGGATAAGTAAAGATTACAATTGGGATGGAAGTCAAGGACCAAATTGGCAAACATGGAATTGGTGCTAAAAATGTATAAGGCCAAACATGGCCTTATTTTGGGAAATAAATATCTCCCATTTTGGAAAAAGGGGCTAGGGCAAACCGGTGGAGAAAAATAGAAGAGAGAAGAATAAGAGAAGAGAAGAAAGAAGAAGGAAGAAAAGAAGATCACAGGTATGGAATTGCATGGATTTCTATGGGTGTATATGGATTTTTATGGTCAGGATGACCATATTGTTACAAACCTGTGGTTTAGTTAGCAATTCATCATAACCCTAGATTTGTTGAAAGTCGGGTGGATAAACCCTAGTTTGTATAAGTCGAAAGCATGGAATCCTCCTGAGCATAGATTTTCGTTTATTCATAGGTAATCGAAGTTCGGGGCTTAGAACAAACCCTAGCTAACCTTATGTTTGGTTTATGTTCGCTATGAATCTTAGATTCATCCCGATCATTCATGGTAGGTTTGATGTGTGATGGAATAGAGGAAGTGTAGGAAGAAAAGTGAGTGAAAGAGGGAAAATCACGCATTTTCAAGGCTCGATCGGGTACCTGCACAATGTGGTGGTACCTAGCATCACCCATGTAGAGGCAAAATGGTACCCGCATCAACTGGTAAAGTGGCAAATCCCATTAGTCACTAGAACATGATCGCGTACTAACACCAACCAAGTGGTACTGGCATCGATGCAAAGACCACCGCCCTCCCCGCAACCCGATTCAGATTCGACATATTTTCTAACACCAAAAATTATTAAGAAAACATAATAACACCGATCGCCGCCATGACCTGCAATGGATGTATAGACATGCCTATAGGGAGACACAATTTGTCAAGAAGATACACCTACGAGACACGAGGTCCCGTTTGGGTCGATGACATAGATCCCGTTTGGATCATTATAGCGACCCGTTTAGGTCATATAGAGATCACTATCTCGTACAGTGATAGTACCTTCGGGTACATACAGATAGAGAACAGTGATAGTACCTTTGGGTACATACAGTTCTTCTCATATCCACTTCTAAGGTATTAGCAGGCATGAAATATAAAAGAAAATAACAAGTATATGCAAATGAAATGTATATAGTATATGACATGATATGAGAAGCATAGCACTGCTATGTGATGATAGTATACAGTTACAAGAATAAGAAGTAAAGTGTAAAATGATACGAAAAGAATATGAAATATGATAATACGAATAAGGATGATACATATAGAAGTATATCTATAAATGATATGTGCAAACATGAATAAGCATGTGTATATGAAAAATGAATGTTAAAGTGATATGCATGTGTTTAAAGTGTGATGACCCTTAATAGAGGTTGTCCATATGTATAAATTCTCACTAAGCTATAAGCTTAGCACGTGTGTTTCATCCGCGTAGGTACAGAAGAGGAAACCAGAGGATGTGACAATCCATACATCAAGCAATAAAGTCGCTGACATCAACAAAAAGCCCACCCTGAAGACCATTTGTCTAATGTATATGTATTTTGCTTTCTTTCGGCGAAACAATGTAAATATTGTAAATGTTGAACACTTCCATATACGGAGCTTCAGATATGTTTCAGAATCCACGTAAGCACAGAATATAATACAAGTTAAATGTTTGGCCAAAGATATGAATGAACAAGCTTAAAGTATAAGTTATGCTAAATAAAAAGTTAATGGTATCGTAGCATCCCTGATCCGGCTCTGACCCTAACCTGGCCTGACTAGAAATGGGGAGCTACGCTTAGTGGTATCATAGCCCCAACCTGGGGCTGCTACACTGGGCAGACAAATGACCTTTATCACAAATGGCCCTATCCATGGAGTGGTCTGCACTCAACATAAGCGAAGAGGGCAGTAGGTCTAAGCAGCCACAAGTCCAGATTCATGAGTTTTCAACTTCTACAATAGGGTACAAGTTTGAACCAGTCAGCCTGCACCATTCCCATAGGCATGAAAGAAGAAGAAAATAGCTCACCCTGCATTTCCTTCCCATCTTCCCTCTTGTACCTAATCCCTCATACCTGAAAATTTTAATGAATTGAAAAATTCTTTGCAAGAATTGGTGTTCACTCTTATTTTTCATTTCTTGTGTGTCTTATTTGTATTTTCTTTCTTTTACTTTAAATAATTGAAATTTGTTGACTGTTAGTGAATGGTTTTATTAAATAATGGAAAACCAGATTTCCTGGTTTGAAATACTTGATTGTTGTGCATTGTAGGATTGAATGAAGCGAGTGGAGATTGAAATGTTGTTGTATTAACTTCCAGCTTGAATTGGATAAGTTACTTTGAATGAGTTGTTAGTTTAAAAAAAAAAAAAAAAGCATGACAACATATTCAGGAACCAAACAAAAATTTGATAGATGAATTGGGGTAGGAATGAATGAAATGGAAAGTTGTAAGGATATTAATAAATGTGTTGAACTTCAAAAAATATGAAAGGTTTTTAACAAATTGATGGAAACAAATATGATTTGTGATTCGTTCAGAACAATTAAGTTATTTAAGAACTCTCATAAACACTGCACATGGTCAAAAAGTATCTCTCTTGAAAATAAATTCAGTCGTGTTAGAGATATCTTCTCGGGATCCATATCGCATCTCAAAATGTCCTAGAACTTGTTAGATTATTAGTCAAGGAGAAATCCTAGGCAAAACCACTAACAGGAAATGATCTAGGCCATCCTTGGAAGTTTGAGCCTTTTAAAGCCTACCCTTATGATATGCATAAGCATACACATTAGTTCCTTATTTGAGCCTATAGCCAATCTTATCATCAACCAGCAAATGGAAAGCCTAAATCCTTCCTTAAACATTACCCTGGGCCAAGAAAAGAACCCTTATTTTCCCCAAATTACATGACAATATACAAAAAGAAAGGAGAATCAAGTTTTGGGAATATTATTTTAAGCTATGGAGAAGGATTAAAAGGGTTGAGAAAGAAAAATTCATTGAGATGAGAAGATATGAAGAGAATTAAGACATGAAGCTATAAAAAGTGAAACATCAAGGAGGAATGGAAGCCAAGCCCTGCAGCCCCTCCCTGAACAATTAAGCCTCCTAGGAGGAAACAACACCTAGTACCCTAATTCCAACTGGTATAGGAGTTACTGACCCAAAGTTCGTTAAGGGAGGTAGAAAGCTTAAAAAGACAAAACAATGAACCTTTCTAGAAACCTTGATAAAAATGAAAAGTGAAAAAGCTTCTAAGATAAGTGCAGCGATATTCTTCGAGGTGTATCATGAAAAGAAAAAAAAAGATACCGCTAATGGGAGAATTATGTAAAATATGCACAAACTTTGATGGAAAGATTAGAAACTTGAAATCAAAATAAATCAAGGACACAATGAATGCAAGAGGCGGTCATCGTAAGGAAGTATGGGTAAAATTTTGAGCCTAAATTGTCCACTCTGATCTACCCAATAACCCAAACTTCACATAAGTAAAGACCATTGATCCTGGGGCAGGCATATGTTTGCATTAGTGGAGATTAATATGATGTAAATGAAGCATAATGGGATTCTAAGAATGAAGGAGAAGTGTGCTAACCGAGCATATCTCCCAGAAAATTAACTAATCGCAGAAAAAGAGAGAAGACCATCACACTCCCAATAAATCAGGTATGAGTGGTGATTGAATTGCTTTACACTTCATATGGATTATTTGGTTGTTTAGTGAACTTAATTAAAAATCTTCCCGATTCTAGATGGGAAACATGCTTAGAAATGGGCTGAGACCGAATTATTTTTCCCGCCCAATCAGGATCTCCCAGCCAGAAAACGTCCTTAAAATAAAAGCTAAATTGCTCGAGGACAAACAAAATTTTCTTTTTTTGCTTCGAGGACAACCAAAACTTTTAAGTTTGTGTGTAAATTGACAGTCCTAAACTCATTTATTTTTTAATCCATTTTTCCGCATATTTTTAGCAATTGAGATATATTTTTACCATTAAATTATGAAAATTCTCACCAAAATTCTGTGTTTTTCAGATGTTTTGAAAATATAATTCTAGCAAGAAAAGAAGAAAAAAAAATGGAAAATGCAGGATTCTCTGTTGTGACATAGTTTTGTATGCCGCGACAGAATTTCAAGGAGAACAGCAGAAATATATCGCAGCCAGCAACTTTATGTCGCAACAAAGTCCAGGCTAAAATCAAGGAGGAAATAGAAATTTGTCGCGACAAAGAGTTTTCTATCATGACATTGCTGAGGAAGAGTGTGAAGAAGTTTGTCGCGACTGTGGACCCTACCCGGATCACCGCCCAAGGCACCGTCTCTAAATGGAAGGAAAATGTGGGTTGATTTTCGAATTCTTGTAGGTGCAAATCCGTCCCGAGAGACAAGCTGATCTCGCCACTTACTTTTGTTGCAGTTATTTTATAAAGGAAAACCAAGTAAGAACAAAAACCCCAACTGACCCGCATAAAAAGCGGTTCGCTGTAATCCAGATTTCTCGGGTTCGGGGTCGATACCATCAGTTGGCACCATATGAGTAGCACCCTGTGGCCCAACTCCCCATCTCTACTAGTGAACGGCGGTGGAGCACATAAAGGTCACAGATCGATAGTCTTCTAGGGCTAAACATACAACTTGGATCACACCAACCTAATTGGTATCTAAGATGCTTAAAAACACTCAACCGTGCGGGCAAATACGTGTACTGCGGGTCCCCGGCCATACGCATAGATCAAGTTAGCTAACAAACATGAAGCAAGTAATGCATGACACCGCCAAACACAAAACATCCATGTGAAATTCATTACCCAAACATTGTGCCATACCAGGTCCCTAGCCAAGCGCCATAAGAGGTTGTCGGCCAAAGTGCCTCAAATGCATCACAAATGTCAAAATCCAAAACACCGGCACGATATGAAAACAAATACCAACGCCTGGCTGTACTTCGTCCCCAGCCATGCACGCCAGAATAGGTGGCAAATAATACATCACATTAATTTCATGCATTTTAAACCAAATATTGGATCCCATACCAAAAGAAAGGAAGGTGTCGAAGGAGGTAAGTGGTTTTGCCTACAAAGACACATTCCCTTTAAAAATCCCATAAAACCAAACCCATACATACAATCCCACATTTCCACTACCCCACTCTCTTGTTCAAAAACCGGAATCCAACCTCAAACCCTAAAGGCAGCTCTTGGCTGTGTTCCGGGGGCAACCTGCAGCACGCCTATGATAGATTCTGGACTCCAAATATGCTAAAATGTGGGGCCTTCCATGAGCCGCCTTGCACAAACAATAATAGAAGTTCTCAACAACAAACGATGGAGAAAATTCTAACCTTGGCTTAAAATTCTCACGTAGTCGTGAACTAACAAAACAAAAAGTGAATGCAATTCCGATTTTGAATGACCAAGAACTAACCTAAACAAAGAAAAGTACCCAAACTATCATTCTGGAAAACCTAACCCAATGAACCGGTTGGTTCGGTTTCCCAACCAGTCCAGATGATTGAGAAAAGATTTAAAAAAAAATCAGAACCTTCCTTACAAAGTCAGGAATTCAAAAAGACAAATAGAGTGCAATTCCGACTCCGAATGACCAAGAATCAACACAGCCAACGCAACTACCCAACCGCCATTCCAAAGAAACTAACCTAATGAACCTGGCCGGTTCGTTTCCCAACCAGTCAATCCCGTTGAGAGAAGCTCTCAAATTTTTTCAAAACCTTCCTAAAATAGTCAGGAATCTAAAAAAAGAAACGGTGATCGATTCTCAGCTCGGATGAGTGAGAACCAACCAAAACAAACCAAACTACCCAAACCGGCCATTCCCGCAAACCTAACCTAAATGAACCGACCGGACTGTCCCAACCAAGATATCTCAGAGGCTCTCAAAATTTTTCCGTAACCTTCCTAAAAGATTCAGAATCTAACAAAACAAACGGTGATTGATTCTCACCGATGAGTGAGAACCAAATCACTCCAAACCACTCCAATCACTCCTTAAACCGCTGCCTCGCAAACCTAACCCACTGAACAGACTCGGATTCGGTTTTTCCCAACCAGTCCATATCATTGAGCAGAGGCTCTTAAAATTTTCCAACCTTCTAAAAAGATTCAGAAATCTAACAAAACAATGCTGATCGACATTCTCGCCGATGAGTGAGAACCAACCAAACAAATCCAAACTACCCAAACCGGCCGTTCCTCGCAAACCTAACCCACTGAACTCGACCGATTCGGTTTCCCAACCAGTCCATCTCCATTGAGAGAGGCTTCAAAATTTTCCCCGTAACCTTCCTAAAAGATTCTCGTGAATCTAACAAAACAAACTAAGTGATCGATTCTCGCCGGATGAAGTGAACCAATCAAACAAACCGTTGTTTCTTTAAAACCCAGATCAAAGAACCGTTGAACCGGGCCTCACGTATGAGCGTGCGGGAAACTCAGCTCAAATGGTTGAGGAGAAAAACCTCTTCAAATTTGATCAGAATGTCTCTTTAAAGAATGTAAGGAGCTGGTCTATTTCTTACCTCTCTTCCATAAAACGTTAAAAGAAACCAAGCTAAGCATCCAAGCATAATCGCAAACAGGCGTTTGAGCCCTAGTGCAAGTCCTCCAAAGGTCCCTTCCACTTTGATCTTTCTCCCCAGACCGACTCCCCACCTCGCCTTCTCGATCCTACATGGTGTTTTCCAATCTTCACAAGCTTTTGAAAAGAGCCCAATTAGTCTCTAAACGCCTTCCCCATTAACTCCCTTCCTCATTTTCCATGCAAGTCGGCGAGCCAAATTTCGTTTCTCACCACCAAGTATCCATACGGATTCAAGGGCGGGTCGTATGTAACTTAAGCCAAGGCTCAAAATGGACCCACAATACGCCTCATGGTCGACCGGGAGCCAGGGCCCGAACCATATAGGATTTGGGCTCCAAAATCACAAAAAAAAAAAAAAAGCGCTCCACACAAGTCGGGTCCGACCAACTCCTGCTGGAACCGATGCCAACCGGGCCCATCCTGGCTGAGGAAAATTATGAAATTTTGATAGAATGTTCGAAGAATAAGGAGCACCAACAAAAATCCGCGGCACCATTCGCGCCGGGATGAGGGAGATATGATCGGAAACGGGCAGCAGCGCTTCACCAAATCACCCAAAAAACAATGTTGTATATGTATTACCCTCGATGAAACTGGCCAAACCGATGGTCAAACTGTTGAAAAATTATCAAAAATTTTTAACAGAAACCTTTAGCGAATAATAAGGAATCCAACAAAAACAAAATGGAACGATTCGGGAGCTGGGACCAAGGAGATACGATCGAAACAAGTTCAAGTGCTCCTCGAATTTGACACATACTCTAATAAACTTTACCGAGCTAAAACCTCGAGGGGCCCCACTTGCTTCCCATAGCATGATGCTAATAACTAAAAATAAGCCATGATGACCCCTCTAAACCACATACGTATCGAACGGACCACATGGCGTAGAAGCCCACCCCGAGGCTCGCAGACGCACTAAGCCTAAAAGGGGCTCCCAAATGGTGTTATAGAGGAGAACGATGGTGAGCGTGACACCCATAGGATAAATGCAAGTGTTGAGGGAAAATCGAGGGTCTACAAACATGCCTCTTCGCGAGTGAATGAACGAAAATCGTGGGTGGGGCGCAAGCGATGCAAGAGTGAAATGGAATTTCTAAGTGAAGAACCCGTGATGCACCAACACTTGTCCTCTACTCTAGTACCGGGCGGTTACCGTATCAGAAGTCGCTGATTGAAGGACTTAAAGAAAACCAGTACGATGCTCCGGGAAGATGAGCGATCCAGCGGCCATTGTCAGAAGATACGCAAATCGGGGCGCGATGTTTGAGAATGTGAGAAATCCCGGCAAGCTCGGAGAGCCGTAAAAGGTTGGATCCCGAGTACCTAAAAATGTAGAATCAATGCATTTGAAGTGTCGTGAAGGTGGGAATCGGGAGAGTATCTAAACTGAATCCGAGCGTTCTAAAAATAGAAAAATCTAGGCGAAAATTAAAAAGGTAGAACCGGTGAGTACCGGGAAGGTAAAATCCGGGTGAGTAATGGAAAAGGTAGGATCCATAGTACCGAAAGCGGTGGTAGAACCGAGCAAGTCTGAAAAATAGGAAACCGTGCTAGTACCGGTGCTGCAGGAATCTCCAGAGAGTAACGTGAAAGGCGGATCCCGAGCTTTCTAGTATCGTAGAAGGTAAAACTGCGTGAGTATCGGAAAGGTAGGGATCCGGCGAGTACCGGAAATGGGGACCGGGCGAAAACGGAAAGGTGGATCCCGGAGAGTACCTCAGAGAAGGTAAAATCCGGTGAGTACCGAAAGGTAGGATCCGAGAGTATCGAATGGGGATCCCAAGTACCTAAATGTGGGATCTCGGTGAGTACCGGAAATGTGGGTTCAAGCAGTACTCCAGAAGGTAAAATCCGGTGAGTACCGAAAGCGGATCCGAGCGTAGTATCTGAGAATGTAAAAATCCCGGGGCCAGTACCTAAAAGGTGTGGATTCGGCGAGTACGAAATGGGATCCGCGAAAACAGCCGTAAGATCCGTGGAGAGTACGAAAGGCGGGATCCGAGCGAGTATCGGAGAAGGTAAAATCCGAGTGAGTACCGTAGCAGGTGGATCCCGAGAGCAATCGTGAGAAGCGGGGATCCGGGCTTAGTACCGTAGAAGGGCCCCTGGATGAATACCGAGTATGATCTGAGAGCGGTAATCCCGGCCACACGGAGAACCACCGTATTAAAAGGGCTGTGGGATGCCAAAACTCAGTGCTCTGGGGACGAATTAAATCGAATGGGATGACCTAAAACGAAACCTAGAGATAATAGGGAAACTTGGGGGATAAACGCTGAGATAATCGACCTTTGATGACAAAAGGGTACGCCTGCCAGGACGCCGTAAAGTGCCACAAATGATAAGTGAGAAACCAAGAACTTAATAACAAGATCTCGAAATAAAGGGGTATTCCCTGGTAGGACAATCTCACAAAATGTGACCAAGGGTGAAAGAAAGGGTTATGCCTCGCCTGGGGTGGTATCAACGCCTATGTCAAATCTCATAACCGCACATGCGTCAAAAGTCGAGTCAAAAAACATCACAATCACCATTCATGAAAAATCATCCATTTCATTCCATAAAACTAATATAGGGTATGCCTCGCCAGGCCATCTCGATATGCAAGTGCCTTGATGAAAAACTCGAGAATAAATTTCAAGAACCAACGCCCTAACAAGCGAACAAGACAACATACGGGTGCGCGCTGTGCATCCCTATTGAGTCGACGAATATGAGAGAATCTTACCCTAGGCTCTTAGAAGCACTCTGCTGTATGAAGAAACCCAGCTGCATGTGGAGCACTCAAACTTTGATGCCAAAATATCTCTAGGTGAAATGGGCTGCCAGTGTACATGCGTAAGAGCCAATGCCCGACATGAAGGATGGGGTATGCAGTGTGCGATGTCGGAGCATCGATAATGGGCTATCAATGGTCAGGCTCTCTGTATCATCTATATCTAATCATGGACTGAGGCAAGCAAACTAAATGGAAGCGATATATGACCCTCGATACTCCCGAAACGAGAGACCTATCAACATCACCGTACTCGTCAGTGGGTAGAACACGCTCATATAAAATGCGCCCGAAGCAAACACGAGATCTCATGGTCTCAGGCGGTCTTACGACTCGGACCGTAATGTAGGCGAGGGTGAAAGTGTAGATGACATGATGGAAGCGAAGGCGGAAATACTTGATAAATACTGCCAAAACCTTATACATGCAATGTTAAATATCAAAAGGATCATGTGAGCAAGGTGACTCGACGACATCCGAATGAGCGATGTCGAATGAGTGAAGTGCACGAAAAGGACCGCGTCGCTTAAGAAATGAGACGATGATCAATAAGAGTAGAAGAAGACCAGTGATAAGAAAATGATGAATGGATAAAGCAAAAAGGAAGAAACAAGCTGGAATACAAATGTAGCGTGTATTGCCAGCGGCGAACAACTAGTCCCAGGCGTCCGAGTCGAAAGTCACTATAAGATGGGAGTGGTGATGCGGGTAATGATCCCGGGGACCTGAAATGCGAAACGACTTTCGAACCTCATTCCTAATGTATTACCCAATCCATGGAGAAAGATGTCGCCTGATACTTTCCACTCAGCCCTCGGAGAATAATAAATCTCTGAACCTAAATGACCTTTGATGATCCCAGTATATTAAAGTGTCAGACAAACATTTTTGTTTTTGTTTTTGTTTTTGTTTTTGTTTTGTTTGTTTTTTGTTTTTTTTTGTTTTTGCGTGAAACGACCCGAATGGGCCGAATGCCACACTAGCACAATTCAGCGCAGAAAGGGCCTCAAACCTCGAGCCCGAATGGTCCTGAAACTAGAATCCAGGATCGAAACCTAAGTAGGAATGAGAGGCTCATGTGAGCATTGGTAGCTCTGGGATGAGCACGTCATCATCGCTCAAGGAGATAAAGTGAAATGAATAGATATGATAGAGCCCCAGACTGAGCGGAGCGGTGTGAAGATGCAAAATGGAGGAGAAAGAAACAAGCGATGATCACCGAGAAGAGCAAGCGAAGAATGACCCTGATGCTTATAATGCTCCACGGATCGATTAATATGTAAAAAGCCGCAGGCGAGGCCCCTGACCAGTAAGAAAAAAGTATGCGGTGAATGAAAGAATAGGCCATAATAAAAGCTGCGTGAGGCTCAGGGCTGCATGATAGGATATATCGATGTATGGGTGTGCAAAGGAATATGGCTGCTGAATGATGGCCACCATCCTCTAACCATGATCTCGAGGCGTAAAACCTCTTGGTGATCCACATTGGCGCTACGTGGGCTGATTTCAGTCCCCAAGTGCGCTCGGCCCGAATTTGCTCCCTCTTGAGTCGGATCTTGGATGACATAAGGCTTGCTCGGTCGATCTAAACTTACCTCAGGATCGTTGATCAATCCCGGAGGACCTTGAGACTAGGTCACCTTTTGAAACTTCCTAGACTGACCCTTTTCTAATTACGTGAGTGTTTTCCTCGATAAACTGAACATGATCTGCGCCTCAATCTCCTCTTATCAGGTTGAGTGATCATAAGCAGGTTGAACCCGCTCAGTCTCGGATATCCCCGAATGCTCCCAATGCTACTCTTAGGACCCCATCTCAATTTCAATGGCGACAACGCCTCCATGCCATATATACCAAAGATAAGGTCATGATGGTAGAATGCGAAAAGATGTCACGATAAGCCCACGATGCGAGGAGCTTCTCGACCCGATCCACAGAAGTCTCGACCATCTTTCTCAAATCCTCTTGATATTCTTATTGTGACCTCGGCTGCCCCCATTAGTACGGCCTATATCTACGAGATGATCGATGATGCTAAATACCATACTCTTGGACCAGTGTATCCACTTCGCCTCTGAAATGCGCTCCTCTATCGAGATCAACTCGCAGAGGGACCTCATATCGATAGATAATGTGCGTCGATGAATTTGGCCACTTTCTACAGTGTATCCGATCGACATAAGAAGTAGCTCGCCCATATTAAATAATCGTATGCGGGGATGTACTCATGTCACTAGAAGACTTGGGTGAGGATCTTCCCAATAATATCAATACCCATCTGAAAGCGGCCCGAGGATGTGGTATAGCTTTCGGAAGGTAGCACGTGTGTATCGGAATCTCAGGTACATTTATTTCTCCCGGACATCTACGTACTAGCGGCAGCAATCTGTCTCCATAGTCAACCAAAAGTAACCAGTCCTCATGATGCTACGTCTTGCTTATGTGGCCTCCCATTTGTAGGCCACAGGACTCGGCATGAACCTCTCATCCACTCGATTTGCGGGCGTGGTCCACACAGCATGTGACCATCGGGTGATCTCTATGGGGCATCCCAGCGAATAAAAAATACGGTGGCTAAATTGTCTCAATGCACTCCTATCCTTGGGTGTGGTATTCGGGGAGTAAACGCCACATGAAAAGCGATAAATATCCTTGATACCATGGTAACTCATCGATTCTCAATATCACCAATCAAACAACGATAAGCGGGTGCGGACTGGTCTCGATCATCGATGGTCGCATAGTCACTCCCGGGAATCTCCAACCACGAGAAGCTAAGGTGGCTAATGTCAATAATGATTCTCTGTCTGGCGGATGTATATATCTTAACTCATCAAATCGGCAGCCGGTAGGTCTAAGTAAACATGGTAGGGCTTGACTTCTCATCTGAGTCCTCAGGATACCTTAGATTACCAACTGTCAACCAACTAAGTTGGAATCCCCATGGATCTCCAACTGTCTAATGCCAAGATCCAACGCGATCTCTAGGCCCGTAATGCAAGCCTCATACTCAACTGTATTATTCGTCAATAGAGATGATGGAAAATGCTAATCGAGCCCGATCTAGGAGCCATGATCACCTGTGGTGATATCAATAAAGTCTGATACCAAACCACGATGATTAGGCGGCTTCATCAGTACAATTACCATCCTATAATGCGGTCAGTGACAATTCACTCTTAGGAAAATCTTCGTCGTAGATCTATCATCGGATCTTTGGAAAGAAGCTAAAATGTCTGTAATGATGCTTCCCTTTCTGGAATTTTTGTGTCACATGCGAATCAAACTCTGTCGATAGAACCCCGACCATCTCATGGGCCTACCGGTGAGCAATTCGGTCGAACAAATATCTCGATGGATCAGTCGTGAGACCAAAGTATGGAATGCTCTGTCTGTGTTCCTAAGTCTCCTGGTGGCCCAAACCAACGTAAACATGAGCTCAATCATAGGCTATTTGCACTCGTATTCACTCATCCTCTTACTTAGATAATAAATGGCTACTCCTTTCTGAATCATGGTGAGGTAACATGCATCAAAGCTATATCGGCCCGGCAAATATAGAAGCGGGGGCCTCCCAGGTGTGGGAGAGCTACTAAAGCGGGGAGAAAGTAAGCCTCCTTAATCTTCTCAAAGCATTGCGATCATCATTTCAAGCTAGGTAGAATTTGGTTCTTCCTCGAGAGAAGGCAGAAAGATAGGCTGCATATCACATTAGTCTATGATGAAGCTTGGCCCGATGTATTGTAGTGCGCCTAAAGCCTTTGATCTCTCTATGATTCTTGTTTTGGCATGTCAAGTATGGTCTTGGTCTTTTACGGATCAGCCTCTATATCGCGCTCACTGTGTTACTGACCTACTTGTTCCCGAAGTTACCCAGGTGCACTTCTTGGGATTGATCTGTCCCGAGATTGTCGATCCTCTCCAAAGAATCCTACATAAGGCCGCTAAGTGATCGCCTTTGCCTTGGGATTTCACTATCATGTCATCCGCATTATACCTCTCCCGACATCTTTATGCATCATATCATGGAATAGAGTAGTAGTGGCTCTCGATAGGTGGCCACACTTCAGCGAATGGCATAACCGTGCGATAAGTACCCCACATTCATTGATAAAAGAAGTATTCTCCACATCCTCTGGAGCCATCGAATCTGATTATACGAAAACCCCATCCATGAAGGACAACATAGGGTGCCACAACTGTCTTGTCAACTAACATATCGATGTGGGAGGGAAAATCATCCTTAGAATTTGGCCTTATTCAAATCTCGAGAAGTCGACACAAGCTGACGCGCGCCTCCTTTTTAGAAGACGAGGGGGACGACGTGCTTGACCACTTAGGATACTCGACCAACGTGAGAAGCTGACCACAGTTGCTTGAATTTCTTCATAACACGTAGATCCATCGGGTGGGTGCCAGCCTCCCTCGATTTCACGCAAGCGGCACTGGCATGTGGCGGAATGGGCGGGTGATCTTCGAACTATAGTGGAGGTCGAGGCTGGCTTTTGTGTCCTCATGCACGACCATCTGGAAATACATCCCAGTATGACTTGAGCATGTCAATCATTTGCTCTCTCATCGGGAGATAGGGAAGAGCCAATCCTAATCTCTGCGGGCTGATGCGGTACACGAAATCTATCCATTACGTGTTTATCGGAAAGCGAGTGTAACTTTCTGTCCCTGCAATATCGTAATTAGACTCTGACTGACCACCTAGTGGGTCATCTGTGTCTCCCATATCATTAACATCGTATACATGTGCTGCGGGAGCTGGTGGTGCAATCAAAGGAAAATGCTGTGACACAAGCGAATACTCGAAAATACTCATGTCATTATTACCATCAGAAATGTCATCAAAGCGGGTGACAAACCCGGACATAGTGTCAAAAGAAAGAGGTGGGTCCACAGAGTCGGACGCTCCCTCAACAGAAACGGTATCATGAGTAATATCGGTAGCAACAAGCCCATCATCATCAAACTCAAGCATAGAAATTCCAAACACATCAAAGGCGAATCGGGGCCCGGGTGGGAAACATCGAGTCGGCCGGTCTGGAGTCATGTCCATTCTTTGTCGATCTGGCGTCGTAAAGTGTCACGACGCTCGAGAATCAATCATAGAAACTCGAACATGTCAAAAGCGGGAATGGGGCCGCGAGGTGTTGTATTAGGAAATGTGGTCTGGATCATGTCCATCTCGTCCATGTAGGTATCAGGAAGAGTCACTCCATCGGTTTCATCCCCCAAATCCATAGGTAGATCATAGTCAGGGATCTCCTCGAGAGCACATGGAAAACCTGCTGGCTCATCTCAGGTGATGGGGTGCAGCTGTCACACTGACCTCAGTAGCTTGGTGGTCTCGAGGAATTCAAACAAATCTGTCTAGGGCATCTTTGAATGCCTGAATCCTCGACCATCTTTGAAACATGGTCAACTCCCTGCTGTGTGGGGTGCATACTGCGATCCTACGGCAAAATAAGTCAACCGACTAAAAGTGTATGGGCGAAGGATTCGCGCATCATACGCCGTTGGGACAACCCGACCCATAAGATATGTCATGATCAAGCGCAGTAGTAAACTCGCTGCATTTGTTGGCGCGACCCGATCGAGCCGGGCATATAAGACATGCCTCTCGTCATCTTAAGCACCCAGTGCTCTTGTCTTTGGTCGAATGACATGGGTGCCATGTCCACTGCGGTCATCCTCTAGGCTAACAACTTTGAACCGTCGAGATGTAAAACCAGGTCAAGTATAGGTCATCCCTCACGTAGCGTCTGTGCTTGGTTGGAGGGAGTAATAACATCTCTATCGGAGGCTTGTATCGTGATAATGCGCCTCGTGTATGAACTTCACCTTCGATGAAGGGAAGATGGTATAGCACTCGCCTCGTGAGATCGAGGGCGACGAAGTAGGTTAAAGGATGATTGGATCCTCAAAACTGAAGAGTATGGAGTATATGGCGGGACCCGATCATGGCGTGTGTGTTGAGTGTACGAAAGCGTCCTCCCGAGTCCCGTACATGGCTTTGGCGATACGTGTGGATGGGCCCAATCGGATGGTGAAATCCACAAACGATAAGCGTAATACCGGTGGACAAGCGTTTAGAGAGTAGACAGTTGTCGACAAGGCTGATAACGCCGACTACAGACGAGCAACGCATCCCGATGAATAAGGGCGACGAGGCAATCCTGCGTGGTAAGCATTGTCGAGAAAATGTTATGCATGTAGCCTATCATTGCATTTAGAAGTGGATCGAGTCCTCGGGGTGGTATTAGTGTCAACTCCGAGTTTGACTAAGAGCCACGATCCAACGCATCTCTATGTGTGCTTGATGGGGTGATAAACTCCCGAATGGAAATGCACGAGGGCTGAGTGGTCTTGCCGGTTGAGGCGTAAATTTCATCATCTTCCCTCTTGAATCCTCATCTTTATCAATTCCGACAAAGGATCTATCCAACGGTGGGAAGTGGCTACCTCCCGCTCCTCATGTGTCGAGACATCTCAATATGCGGCCCATACTCCTCAGGAATAGAATGAGAAAGGTGTCATGGGAGGAACATGTTCTTGAAGTATCTGGCTGATATTAATCGTCGGGGAACATCATCTGAATCAATCCCAAATGGCACAGAGACCTGGCCGACCCTGAGTGTATACTTAAAATCTGAGTTTGCATACAAGCGATTGGTGAGGAGCCTCTGTCCGTCCACGTCATGAATATCTCATCTCCTGAATACTCAATCAAATGTACACCCCGGGTAGAGGTATGCTCTCCCCAGTGTCATGGGTGGGTAGCGGATTACGTAGTCACGGCGGGATGTCCTAAATCAGCAGGCCTTGATCAGTCAAGTCTGAATAGCGTGCTTCGGTCTCGGCCGCAGATTGTATACGTATCATGACCCGACTCTTTGATATTGATAAGCACGGTGAAGATCTTCCCACTGAATCAAGATTGGGGTAGAAAATTTGTAGTGGTGGTCTAGGTGGTAGTGGAATAATCAAGCCCCCCTTGACCGATCTTTGTAATGCTTGGCTCGGTGGCATCCGGTTAGTGTAAGCGCTAGCACGATGGAGCGGTGCTCTATCTTGTTGATGAATGCTTGTCTAGTGGCCCCCTCGAGGTGCACGTGTGGCATATATTGGGTGTGGTGGGCGATGTAGGAAAGTAGGCCCAGCCCAGGCTAAAGTAGGCGGTTTGTGCGACCAGCCACATCATTTTGGTAGGAGTGTGCGTCTAAAATGGAGGGTGACGTGGGGACTTGTGTCCTGTCATGCCGATGGCACCCGACATCGATAGTGCGGGTCGGGCCACGGCTTCTTCCCCTTTAGTGCGAAGGAGGAAGGAATACGCCCGTAATCCTCCCGAATGTGCCCTCCTCGATGCAGCCCAGGGCTGAACTGATGATCGAGCTGCGTGGGAAGCCCTTGGATGCCCTATGGCGGTGGCCCATTCATAATCATGTTGATTTGTTCCGCTCGAGGGGTCACATCCACATAATATGTGCTATCTTCTCCCTCCATCGGAGGAAGATAAATGAAGTAGCCGACTCATCCAGGCCTGCAGGAACCTCCCGACTCTCTCGGGATACGTCCACTACAGGTATTAAAATATTGTCGATAAACTCTTGTCCCCGAATCAGCCCATGTCATGCCTCGAGAAGGGTCAGTGATGCAAACCAACGGCCCGGCGGCACCGCTCGGTGTGGAGGAAAAAGCATAATCATCGTACCTCATCGATCTATGCCGCGGATACTTATTTTGTATAGCTGCCCAGTGAATGGGGCACCACATCAGTGTACCTCTCGATAATGGGCGTCATGGAACTTCCCGACTAGAAGGAACCTTAGCGGAAGGTCATCATATCTGTCTGACCTATAACTCCATCGAAACATCAGGAGACCTGATCCTGCGCTCGATCCCTGTCGATACGGGCTGAGTGTCATCCCGATAATCGGTCACGGGAGTCCTGACCAGGAATGTGGCGTGGTCTCGGTATTACCATGTAGAACAAGCTCCGAGCTGGGGCTAATTGAACCCCGGTGGTGGTGGTGGAGGTAAGGCTTGTATAGTCTGGCATGCGGTGGGTCCGGATAATGGGTGGGAGTGGTGGTGGAAGCTGTGTAGTCTGGCTGTACAATGGAGTCCGGATGATGGTGGTGGTGGTGGAGGTGGGGTGAGTCATGCGGGTGCTCCCGGGGGTGGTAATGGTTGGGCTGATGCCGTCGATCCTGTCCCGAGTCCCGATATAGCATCCGGAGAGATGCCGTGGTATCGTAATCTCGGTAGGCGGTCGGCCCAGTGGCGTCTTGAGAGTCCATATCTCTATATGATTTGATGCATTTCTAGCTATTTGTGTGGATCCTAATTTCCTAACGCCTCAGTCAAATCAGCTCGGGAACCAGTCGCTCTTAATCAATAATCACAGGAAGTAAAGAGGGCATGCTCGGTCCAGTATTATCGATCGAGAAATCAGTGAGTGTCTGATCCCACAGTAAAGTCTAAGGGAATGAGGCGGCGTGTGATGTTAACATCTAATATGATAAATGGCTCCACGTGTAAGAGTGAGATTCTGACATGGTAATACCTTAGGGGTAAGATTGCTCGAGCTAACAAGAAGAAGGCAAGTCCTAAAGATGTATACTTAGTACCCACAATGATACACAATAGGAAGTCCTAATCAATAATCGTCGACAATCAAGGCGCGCGGCAGCAAGTATCCATGAAATCTAGCTCGGTATACCGTCTTCATTGCTTTCGGTTCATCCGTCATCTCCGTAATTAACCCATACATCGATATAGCCCTTATGCTGAATACATTCGGAACACCTGGCGGTCGACAAGCGGTTAGAATGACTCCCGAAATAACCGAGCAATCGATGAGGGAATAATCGGCCAAGACTAGTGATTCAGAAGCGAGGGGATCTGGCAGGTGCTACGAAACCTGAACCCAATCAAAGCGGTCATGCGAGAGAAAGGGTAGTCATCTGACAATTTGTCATGCCTTGAGCAACAAGCCTATCCTGATATTTACACACAATCTAGGTCCTCTAAGCCCTAATTCCAAATATCATGGCTAGATCTTAGATCGATAATGAAGCATACTATAATCGAAAGGTGAACACCTGGCATAAGCGAATCACGGAATGTAGGCGAATACGATCAAGTGTATGATCATCGGAGGTTATCTATGTAGCCTAAAGAGCTTCTGATCGAGAGAACCATGTGCTCGATAAGACCTCCATTTCAAGTTGAGTTTGATCCTCTTATGAAACCCGGGAGTGCGGATTCGGTCCCCGATCGGTCGCCAATTTGTGGACCACCCAGATCCTTGAGGCCGTGCGACTAAACTAATGGAAGGAAAATGTGGGTTGATTTTCAAATTTTAGAAAATCCGTCCTCGAGGAGGACAGTTTTTCTTTTGAGTCTCCACTTACTTTTTGTTGTTATTTTATAAAGGGGAAAACAGTAAGAACAAAAAACCCCTGATGACACTCGAAGTATGGAAAGCGGTCTTGAAAACTAGATTTAAGATTAGGAGGTCGATTACCTATCGGGAAGGTACCTCGTATGGTAGCACCCCTCTGGGCCGGGCTAGGTCTCTACTAGTGAATTGGGTATGTAGGAGCATATGGGTCACGGATCGGATAGTCTTCTAGGCTGACATTACAGCAGATCGGACCTGACCTAATTGGTATCCTAGCATGTAAAAACACTTTCGACGAGGGTAAAAAGCGTGTACTGTGGTCCACGGCCATACGCTACATGAAGGTTAGCCTTGACAAACATAAGCATGCATGACCTTTTGAAAACAAAACATCCATGTGAATTCATTTTGACATTAAAGCACATACACTGTGGTCCACAGCAGCGGCGCATAAGAGGTCGGTCAAAAGGCTTTCAAATGCATCACAAATGTCAAAATCTAAACACCATGCATATGAAAGCAAATACCAACGCCTAAGCATGTACTCAAAGTCCCAGCCATGCACGAGGAAAGGAATAGGTAGAGCCAGATAATACATCACACATCATGCATTTTAAGAGCAAATATTGGATCCCGTACGAAAAGAAAGGCATTTGAAAGGGGTAAGTGGTTTGCTTACTTTAGCACATTCTAAATCCCACAAACCAAACCCTTTATACCAATCCCATTGCCCACTACCCACTTTGTTTTAAGCAGAAAATGAACTCAAACCACAAGGCATATCACGAGGTTCCTTAGAGGCGACTAAGACATGTGATAGATTGCGGCGAAACATGCTAAAATAGAGCTGCCCATAAATTTGTCTTGCACAACCGGTTGAATAGGTTCTCAACAAGTCCAAACGATTGAGAAAAATTCTAAACCTTTGTCAGAAAATTCCTCACAGAGTCAGGAATCCAACAAAATAAAAGGAATGCGATTCCGATTTTGAATGACCAAGAACTAACCCAAACAAAGAAAAGTACCCAAACTATCATTACGGAAAACCTAACCCAGTAGGCAAGTTTGGTTAGTTTCCCAACCAGTCCAGATGATTGAGAAAAGATTTCAAAAAAAATCAAAACCTTCCTTACAAATCGAGAATTCAAAAGACAAACGAGTGCAATTAGACTCGAGATGACGAGAATCAGCACAAATATGCAAACTACTAAGCTTTGCCATTTCGACCAAACCGAACCTAATGAATCGGCTGGTTCGCAATCCCGTTGAGAGAAGCTCTCAAAATTTGTCAGAACCTTCCTATAAGAGTCAGGAATCTAAAAAAACAAACGGTGATCGATTCTCAGCTCGGATGAGTGAGAACCAACCAAAACAAACAAAACTACTAAGCGGGACTGCAAGCCTAACCTAAATGAACCAAGTGATCTAGTTTCCAACCAGTCCATCTCTCGTTGAAGAGGCTCTCAAAATTTTCTACCAGAACCTTCCTAAAAGATTCAGGAATCTAACAAAACAAGCATTGATCGATTCTCAGCTCAGTAGTGAGAACTGACGAAAACAAACTAAACTACCCTGGCTTGCCAGTTCTTATGAAACCTAACCTAATTGAGACAAAGCGTCTGGTTTCCCAACCAGTCCATCGTTGAGAGAGGCTCTCAAATTTTCCAGAACCTTCCTAAGATTCCAGGAATCTAACAAAATAAGCGGTGATCGATTCTCAGCTCGGATGAGGTGAGAACTGACCAAAACAAACTAAACTACCCAAGCTACTTAGTTCCACTGCAAGCCCTAACCTAATTGAACATTGATCTGGTTTCCCAGCAGTCCAAGCTCTAGGTTGAGAGAACCTCAAAATTCCAGGAACTTAACCTAAAGATTCAGGAATCTAACAAAACAAACGATGATCGATTCTTAGCTCGGATGGTGAGAACCCGATAAAAAAGCGGGTTGTTCTCTAAAACCCTAATTTGCCAATGAAGCTGTTGAACAGGCTCTCACGTATGAGCGTGAAAACCGGCTCAAATGGTTGAGGAGAAACCTCAAATTTGATCAGAATGTCTCTTAAAGAATAGAGAGTGGAGCGGGGTCTATTTCTTACCTCTTCCACAAAACGCAGAAAAGAAACCAAGCTAAGCATCCAAGCAGAATCAGTAAACGTGCGTTTGAGCCCGGAAAAGTGTCCCTCCAAAGGTCCCTTCCACTTTGATCTTTCTCTCCTTTTGTACTGATTCCCCACCTCAGCTTCTAAGCCTACCTGGTGTTTTCCACCTTCAAGCTTTGAAAAATGCCCAGTCAGTCTCGGAAAGCAGCTTCCCCCGTGCTCCTCTCCCTCATTTTCCATCTGTTTGAATATCTTAAGTTTTGACTTAGCCGCTCCTAAGTATCCATATGGATTCATGGTGGGCTGCATAACCAAGCCAAGGCTCAAAATGGACCACAATCGCCCATGGTCGATGCGGGCTTATGGGCCCGAACCATATAAGTTTGGAACTCCAAATCACAAAAAAAGCTCTCCACACAAGGTGGCTGAGCTAACCGGTTGAACCAGATGTAACCAGTCCATCCGGTTGAGAAAATTATGAAATTTTGATAGAATGTTCCACTGAAGAATAAGGAGACCAACAAAAGAACGGTGCACCATGCGAGTGGGATGAGAGATATAATCGAAACAAGGAGGAGTGCTCACCAAAATCACCCAAAAAAACAATGTTGTATACGTATTACCCTGATGAACCAGTCAAACCGATTAGTCAAACGGTTGAAAAAAATTATGAATTTTTAACAGAAACCTCCTTAGCGAATAAGGAATCCAACAAAACAAAAACGATTATGATTCGAGTTTGGACGAAGTCTGATCGAAACAAGTTCAAGTGCTCTGAATTTGACATACTCTAATAAACTTTGATTGAGCTAAAACCTCGAGGGGCCCCACTTGCTTCCTATAGCATGATGCCAATAACTAAAAAAATAAGCCATGATGACCCTCTAAAGTGAACTACATACGCACTCAACCGGACCACATACAGGCCACGGGGCTGGAGACATGCTAAGCCTAAAAGGGCCCTAATGGTGTTATATGAGAACGATGGGTGAGTGTGACACCCATAGGATAAATGCAAGTGTTGAGGGGCAAAATTGAGGGTCTACAACTACACTCTTTACTCTATCGCGACACTGATCAAGGCAAATGGCAGAGGAACTTTTTCGTGACAATCCTTACTCTGTTGCAACATAAAAGAATGAAGATTAGCAGATGAACCTTGTCATGACAAAAGACAACTTTTTCGTGATAGAAAATGGTAGGGCATAAACACAAGTCAACTGCGAAAAGTGTTTTTATGTTGCGACAAAGTTTTCATCATGGGACCAGCTTAAGGAAGGATTTCTGCTGCGATAAGAAAAACTCTCTCGCAACATAAAATTCAGAGTTCACAGTAAAGGCAACAAGACTTTGTCACGATAAAGACGGTTTCTGTCGCGACAAACAAGACATGAGGTTGAGATGAACTCTGTAACGACAAGAAGTTGAGAAGCAATATAAGAAGGCTGACTGCGTGAAGAAGAATTTTTTTGTTACGAAGTTATGAAGAACTAGAAGTGAAGTCTACGTAAGTGACAAAGAAGTTTTATGTTGCGACAATAAAAGTTTTAGGGTAATAGAATTCTATCGCTATAGAAGAATATTATGTCGCAATAGAAATTGAAAGATAACTGAGATTAGCAATGTCAAGTCCCGGTCATGAGATTTTATGTTGCAACAACGAGTTCGGCCCAGTCGGACGGGGAAAAAAAGTCTATCGTGACAAAAAGAAAACTTTATCGTGACAAAGTTGCTAAGAACCAAAGAAATCCTGTTGTGACAAAGTAGAGATGCTGAAAGTGAAAATGCTTGTTGGGACAAAGAAATTCATGTCGTGACAGTTTTTGTTAAACTTGTTGAAGAATCCTATAAGACAACCTTGTCAATGAGAGACAAGATTATTTAGCATAAAACTGTTCGCGAGCATTGTCAAAGATTACGTCACGATGAATAGAAAAAGCTCGGAGAGCAAGTCGACGGCATGCTCACGACAAAAGCTAGCGACAAAGACTAAAGACTCTCAGCGACATAATTTTCTATGTCATGAGTATTGATTTGAGCTAGAATATTTGAGGATCAGCAACCTACCGAGTTTTAGGTCGACCAACATTGGAAAGTCTATAAATAGGCGCATCTAGGGCACTATGCACAGCTTCCGCAAACCCAAGACTTCTAGGTAGTTGAAGACTCTTTGTATATTATTTTTCTTTAATTTTCCTTTATTTTATCTTTTATTTCCTTTTTAGTAGATTTAGTTGGAGCGTAGTTTTAGATTAGTTTCTGTTTCAATTTATGGATTTGAGTAATGAATGATGTGCAGCTTGTTTGGATTTCAGCACATCAAATTTTTCTTTGTCACTCTTGTCACGCTGCAAATAGATTTTAGAAAATTTATGGAGTTCATTTATTTCAATTTTTTTACAATCTCAGTGAATTTTCTTGATTAGTTAGTCACTCATTTATGTGAACCAATTTTGAAAGATTGAGCTCCCTCTAGGAATGGGTCGATGGTGATTGTTATTTTTCTGCACAAAGTGTAAGAACGCCTTAGTTAGAATTCTTGAATTTATTTGCTTGGTATTATTTTTGAACTTAATTGTTCCAGTACTGATGCAGGTATTACCCCGAACAAAGTGCGTATCTTGCTCACGATTTTGGAGGCCCTACGCGACGAGAGATGGAGAATCTTGAGGGTATAGAGCAGTTCTTTGTGGGTATGGTAGACTAATACTTTGGAATTAATGAACTATGAAAGACTACTTAGATAGATCACTAACTTACTCATGGTTTGAGGATAGTTTGATGAAGTATTAGTTTAATCGCTCATATGTTTCTCCTCTTTCTAATGAAAGGATTTTGATCCCGTGTTAGCAAAGATCTAATCAAGGAGATGAAGAATTTCATCGGTATTGAAGGATGAGGTGACATTTAAATTGGAGAAGGCTTTTTAATATCATGTTTATGGGGCGAGGAATTCTTGAGTCCCTAGACCCAGGTGTCACGAAAGGAAAAATACCGAGATCTTAGAAGGAGTATATCTTACAAGTAGCGATTAGATCATGAGGTAAAAAATTAGACATGAATCTCTAATTAGTGAAATGTATGGTTAAGGGAGAAATCTAAACTATACCACAATGCATCTTTAACAAATTCAGCTTTCCAACTTATGGCTTATCTATGATTCGAAATGATGCAGAAATTGACAATTATTCATTGGTCTATTTCCCAGTGTTGTCTTACTCAGTGAACTCTTAAATCCACTTTTATTAATTTTTTATGTATACTAGTGAAATTATTTTATTAGTTCTCTGATCATTTTAACAATGGAGTTCAAATAGTAAGAATCTTGAGTAGTTGTGGTAGTTAGTCTTTTGATTTATCATCAATCCTCGTGGGAACGATATCTTGACTTAAAAATTACTTTTATTACTTGTACTACCTGTGCACTTGCAGTGATTTAGACCAAACACAATTTTTAATGAATCCAGTTTACAAAAAGGACAAACACTTATTTTAATCAAAATGGTCAACATGTTTTTAGCACCGTTGCCGGGGATTAGATAATAGTTCTTTGGTGGCAAAGTCATAACTTTGTATGTACAGTTTGTTAAATTAACAAGTTTTTGATGCCATTGCCGAAGACTTTATTTAGTCTTTGGAAAGAGTGCTAATTAATTGGCAAATTTGGTCTATACAGAAAATATGGTCAATAGTCATCACCACAACACATGCACTACCTCGACATCCAAGGGGGGTTTCTAGGGTGAAGGCTCTCGCTACTCTCAACATGAAACTAAGTGTACAATGAATGTGTGGGTGCATCCGAAAAACCTAATAAACTAAGCACAAAGAAAGCACACTAGCTACACAAATAACCCTATGTGCTATACAAGTCTTCAAAGATCGGGCTCTAATCAACATTAATATGTCGACCACCTTCAAAGTTCTCCCTAACATAGATATATTTGATGAGTCTAAAACTCATCTATTTTTAAGCCCATTTTTCAAGTATATTTCAGACTTAAAAGTTCAATTTAATGTAAAATTATGGAGCTTTCACCTAGATTTATGTTTTGCAGGAAATTAAGGAAAAGAAGCAAAATTCAATAGAAAAAGAGCAAAAATCGGCATTGTGCAGAAAAAGGGCCAATTTTGCGACATTTGATTTCCAATGTCGCGACACTGTGATGAGAAAGTCTTAACATCACTACAATGTCGCGACATAGCCGTGACATCAGTTGAAAAGGGAAAGGAAAAGATATGCCAATGTCGCAACATAATCACAACAGTGTTACAATACCAAACCAATGTCGCAACATCACAACTCAATGTCGCGACATAAAAAACAGCCTCAGCAGTCAAACTTCATTAGGCATCCAATGTCACGACATCACCACGACACGACTATGACATTGGCTACAGTGAGAAGACATTGAAATGTTCAATGTTGCGACATCACAACTCAATGTCGCAACATCAGTGAGAATTTTCCAAAGGTATTATCAGTTGATCAATGTCGTGACATCGGTTGACAATGTCGCGACATTGTATTCTATTCGTGTACTAAGAGTATTCCCGGCGTAGGAACTTGATGTCGTCAAGCATTATAATCACTGTGAGAGTCACGGGTCATTCCACCCGAGGAATTTGGTTTCCTAGATGATCCCACAAGATTGCTTTCCTAATGAATGTGCGATTAAGTAAAATTTAGAGGGGTTTGATTGATTGATTTAGTAGCAGGTTACTTAAACTATTGTAAAACGAGAAGGCGAATGATAGGATCCTAAGGTTTCCGCTCATTACTAACTAGGTAACACCCACCTCTCACTTACAATCTCATCTAGGAGCCATTGATGAATGGTCTTTGATGGGGGATTTAACTTTAAAAGCTTTTGTAAGACAAAGAATAGTTGAACGATACCGCGCTTGCTGGGACGATTTTTGGACTCTTAGTTTGCATTTGAGATCAAGCACAACATGTACCAGAATCTCGTTCACACGTTGTCAAGAAGATGCCAAACTAAGGTTTTATAAGAATTTTCGCAAGTGTTTAATATCGTGCAAATCCCGTTCAAGAAGCACAAAGAGGATTGAAGGGTTGTTACCTTGAAGGGAGTGAGGATTTCCACCATTAGAACCCTATCATGGAGGTTTAGAACTCCATTAAAGCTAAGAATTGATTCATAATTGCTAGGACACTAATAGTAAACGTGAATTGAGAAATAACAGCCAATTCACGAGGTTGAGATATAAAAACGCGAGTCTCGATGAACACCAGTTATAAAACCAAGGCGAAAGGTTACAAATGTTTAAAAACTGGAATCGAGAGAAGAAAACTAGCTACTCACCTCTAGAAACCCTAGAAAAATGTGAAAACACTCCAAGGTTAGAGTGAAACCACAGAATCGAACTCCCTCCAATTACGCCCTAAATTGGGCTTAAAATACAATCCTCATTAGTGATCTGAAGTGAGGATCGAAGATGGCGATGCCTTACTGCGATCGAAATTCCTCTCAAATCCACGCAAGATCTCATGTTGGTACCGGTGCAGGTTAGTGTGGTCTTAGGTACCAAAGAGATCCAACGGTACTCCGACATCCTTTGGGTACAGTTACCACTATATTTGGTACCGAACACATCCCTTGCTCCCTTCTTGCATGTGGTCATAGAATTTTCATATCTCATGCTTCTACTACTTCACTTTAGAACTACTCGGGGCCTCCGTGACGTCTATGTCAACTGATGATGATCTACAATTGTCCTCTGGAACCAAACCGCTATGAAAATGTGCACGGGACATCGAACGACCTGCACATGTATAAAAACGGTAGAAAAGGTCAAAAGCACCTATTCTACACAAAATGAAAGCAAAACATGTTTGAGGGCTTAAGCCCTATATAATTGTCGCACTTTTATGTGTCGACACCCAGCCTACATCTTTGCTAGTCCCCAGCAAGATTTGAAACTAATAGCTTACCGACTATGAGGCTTAACAAAGTGGCTCGAGGCGGTCAAACGTGCAAGATTCCCGAAAGAGTAAATATGAACATAGTCTTATAACTATCTGACCACGGGCAAATGAGCACTACTTGGAGTCTAAGTGTAATGGACAAAATATGGCGTACAAAACGGAGATTCTCATATAAGGGATCACAGTCTTGAATTAGGGTACATGATAAATCCTAAATTGGAATGAACTTCATTAAAACTATAAACATTTCACCATAACCAAGCAAGCTAACATGCATAGAAGTCAATAAGCAACACCCTACATAACTAAAGTAAAAAAGGTCTTTTAAGCTTGTAATGACCATGGGTTACATAAATAGGGTTTACAAAAAAAAAAAAGGTGTTGGCATGACATGGTTGAGGTCTACACTTGATTACTGACACCACCTTTGTAACACCCCAAATGTACTAGTAGCGGAGTTTGACATATTTAAGTATTTGTAAGCATAATTTGAATGTTTCGTAATTGAAATTGAAACAATAGGTGAGGCACGAAGTGTACAATACTTAAGGACAAAACTGTAATTTGTAAAGGGGCCTAAAGATATGATTTGAAAGAAGACTATGGGCCCCGAAAAAATAATAAGGTATTTGTATAATTCCTAGAAGATTAAGAGCGAAGCTCTGTCCAAGAAATTGGATCTAAATGGCTAAGAGTTGGAGGACCAAAAAGCAAATAAAGAAACTTAACCCAAAAATGGGTTTTTGATAGCCAAACAAGGCCTAAGGGATATTTTGATTTAAAGACCAAAATTGGTCTCATTTTTGAGGGAGAACAAACTGTGGAGGAGAAAAGAGAATGGGAGAAGAAGAAGAAGAGGAAGAGGAAGAGAAGAAGAAGTTCAAGCAAGACCAACAAGGTATGGATTCTATGATTTTGGTATGGAAACTAACCTTGATTATGGATTCTATGAGATTTGGTATGGATCTTTGGTTTTGTATGATTATTATCTTGCCCAAACCTAGGGTTTGTTAGGATTTCATCCTAACCAAAGATGTATTGAAATTAGGGTTAGTAAAATTCTAAATGGCATAAGAAAAGTAGGGAATCCTTCCTTTGAGAATGGATTCATGGTTTAATTGTAAGTAAATGAGTTAGGGTTTTAGAACAAGCCTAATTAGCCTATATGATTGGGTTGTGTATGGGTCATAACCCATATTAGAGTGGGTTTGAGAGTAATTTATGATGGATTTTTGAAATAAGATAAGTATTGAAAGAGGATTTGAGTATAAAAGAGATTATAAGATGAATTTGAAATGGTTTTGAGGTGTATATGGAGTATAAGTTGATTTAGGTATCAACATATGGAAAAAAAAAGGAGAAAATGTCACACATTACGGGCATTTTCGGGGGACGTCTTCTACCGGTACACCTTGAACATTAATAGGTACATGTTAGACATGCTAGGTACACCTGCTCTATTTCAACCAGTTTTCGTATTTTAGCCATAACTTACTCATTTATTATCCGATTTGAGTGATTCAAGTGGCTAATTAAACTAGACTTCAAGGAAAACCAAACATATAGAAATAGACATCGTCAAATTCTGACTCTAAGTGGTCCAAAATGTACTCAAAGTAGGGCTATAATCCAGTCAAATTCTGCTTCAGTTTCTCATAGAGTAGTTCGGATTGTTTTGGACGTAACTTGAGTTTCGTGCTCCGGTTGGGTGGTCCAGTTTGAAATAGACATAGCACCTTAACTAAATGAATACAAAGAACCAGGGTCAGGTATAAAGTTAAACCTCCTGAAAAAAATAAGAAATTGATTTGTTCCTAGTGTAATCCCAGGGTAAGCAGAGCTAGTTTGGCATGAAAATGCCATAACTTTAGTTCGAATGATTTAATTGGAATGATTCCAATTTCTAAAGTAGATGCATTAGGAGACGAGAATACATGAGCGATAATGTGAATGTCAGTATTCTGTATAAGTATACGAAATGCCATATGGAATAGGCATGAAACTGAGATAGGATATGAAACATGAAAGCGAGGCGAAATATGAACTTGAACATGAATATGAAGATAAAATGTCATGATCATAGAATGTGAGTAGAAAGGTTATAAGTTCTGAAAGACATATGACAATC
>JAEQBH010007739.1:0-91966 GCA_016808115.1 Tetrastigma voinierianum | reverse complement strand
TTCCTACTACTTGGCTCGTAGCGGGATTTGATGGAGACGTGCGAGAAAGCCTTTGAAGAGCTGATGGACACCCTTTGCGACAAGGTGTTGGCCATGATCAAGGAGTTCCAAGAGCGGACCAGATCTCTAGAGGGTGAGATCGTATTGTTGAAGCGAGCAATGGTGCATGGGACACCATCTGCCTCGAATCCGCCTCACCTGCAAGGGTCAGGTGTGACCCGAGCTGCTTTTGGTGGTGCTCGAATGCTAAAAGACTTGGAGAACTTCCAGCGGGACATGGAAGCGATATTTCATTCTTGCCACGAATACCCTGGCACGGTGAGCGAGTGACGAGAATCACCATGTATTTGTTGAGCGATGTGAAGCTTTGGTGATGGACCAGAACAAGTGACGATGTTGCAGTTGGTTAACCAAATATCAAGATGTGGGAGACCTTGAAAAAAGAGCTGAAGGATTAGTTCCTTCCCACGAACACAGAGTGGATGGCTAGAGAGTCTCTGAAGAAGCTGACGGGTTCAGTCACAGACTAAGTGAAGGAGTTTAGCTCATTGATCCTTGACATCAAGGGCATTTCCGAAGTCAACAAGCTGCAACTTCATGTGTCGGAGTTCGCGAGGATGGGCTTAGCAGGCGAGAAGGCAAGGTGTCTAAGACTTGCCCTCGGTTATAGCGGTAGCCAGTTACTGATCGACTACAGATGACATCTTCCCTATCCCACTTAAAAGGGGAAAGGCCAGAAGCAAGAGTCAAGCTGGAGGTCGGAGTCGAAGACCTCTAAGAAAAATGGAGGCAAGGGTTGAAAGAAGCCTGATGCACAGGCTAAAGTGGGGGAGAGAGCGACTTCCTCACAAGCTACTAAGCCATCGGGATGCTTCATCTGCGATGGGCCACATCGGGGAGGAGCGCGAGAAGGAGCCGATGCACTCATGCTTGAGAAGATGGGGAAAACGGTGGGTCGGAGGCCCTACGAGGCCAGACCCTCTTTAAATTTGTGAATGTCATTTGGCCAGGCAACTCATGGGGTTGATTTGCGTGGAGTTCTTGGGCGGTGGGCGAGAGAAGATCGTGGCATTGGTAGGCGATGAGGCTGACCACGGCTGATAAGGGAGATGGCGGACACCGGATTAAAACTACGCTGAATGGCTTCCAAAAAATTTGTGAAACGGCCAAAGAATAAAACCTTGTGGCACGGCAAAGAGCACAGATGACGGTCGGATGGGAGACTGGAAAGGTATAATAGACTTCTTTGGTGTTCCTTTGGATGATTTTGACTTCATTTTAGGCAACGACTTCTTCTAAATAGCCAAGGTAGCCTTGTTGCCACACACTGAGTGGGCATTAATCGCTGGGACGAAGCGAAAGGCCTTGCTTTGTGGCTGACATCGATCATGCTAAGAGACCTTTGGGGAGAGACAGCATGCGCCATGCGGTGAAAAGGACTTAGAAAGCGACACACGTATATTGTGACATTGATTGAGATCAAGATGGACAAACAGTTGAAGTACCAGAAATGCGTGGATTCACATGCTAAAGAGATTTGAGATGTGATGCCTCTTGAGTTACTGAAATTTGCCCTTGAGAAAGCGGACGGATCATCGGATTGAGCTTGTACGAGTTGAGACCACTGCCAGGCTCCATCGGAGATGACTCCACCATAATTGATCAAGTTGAGGAAGCAATTGACGGAGTTGTTGGGCCAGCGAGCTAATTAAAACCCTCAAGCGTGAAATATGGGAATCGGTCTTTGTTGAAAAACAAGGCGGCTCGCCGGATGTGTGTGGTCTCGAGCATTGAACAAGTCACCAACAAAATAAGTATCAGATACCTTTGGTGTGGAATTGTTCGTCGATTGGCGAGTCGAGTACTTCCTGAAGCTAAACGCGTCCAGGAATATTGGCGAGTGAGTGTGGCTAAGGACCAGGGGCAGACTACATATTAATGACGGTATGGAAGCTTGAGTTCTTAGTCATGCCAGCCAATTGACTAACGCCCTGTGACCTTTGTAACCTCATGAGATAGTTTCCTTTTCGACCCATTGGACTCATTTGTGGTGTGCGGGCGACATTGTGATCCTGACCGACTGCAGAGATCACTTAGTGCACCCTTGAAAGGTGTTGCGGTGAGACGAGAACGGTTGTATGTCGAAGGAAAGTGAGTTGCTCAGACCGAGATCAAGTTTTTGGGTCACCTGATTTCCAAGTCCCAGATTCGAATGGATGGTGTGAAGGTGGCAAAATGGCCTGCCCTTACCAAGGTAACATAACTTCGATCTTTCCTTGTTTTGACAAACTGCTACGGGGTCATCGAGGCATTCGAAGATAAGTGCGTGTCCTCTCGTGGACCCATGCGGAAGAAAGAAGGAAGTGGGAATGGGATATAGTGCCAGTTGCCTTCAAAGCTCAGGATACGATCACCTCAACGAAAGCGGAGTTTTGGGGCGGCGGAGCTTAGGTTGTCGTTTGAGTGCGCACGGGATCACGTCGGACCAGTACTAGGTGGTGTGTTGATCTGGTAGCGCTTGTGAACGAGGGACGGGGTGAAGATGCGACGGGCAAAGTGCTGACACCCACGAGAAAGAGATGACAACGGTCATCCATTACTAGAACATGGAAGCCTTGCGATGGGGACTCGATTGATGATAGTAGTGACAAGTAGCTTGACATTCTTGAGAAGCCGAAAACTGCGCG
The DNA here is from genome assembly GCA_016808115.1 of Tetrastigma voinierianum. Lineage (NCBI taxonomy): Eukaryota > Viridiplantae > Streptophyta > Magnoliopsida > Vitales > Vitaceae > Tetrastigma > Tetrastigma voinierianum. The sequence continues at coordinate 89,279 of JAEQBH010007739.1, read as the reverse complement.
GGAGCGAAGCTCGATGGCAAGAGTTCTTGGCCGACTTTGACTTCGTGTGGGTGCACAAGCCATATCGACACAACCAAGTGGTAGATGCGTTGAGTAGGAAGGAAGTTGCGAGCTATGTGGGATCATTAAGTTAAGTCGCTGTGGGCCAGGAAGCGGTAAGAGCGAAGCACCCTGAGACTCGACATACCAAAAGCGTTGGCGGGTGAAGATGGCACCACGAGGTGATGATGGCTGTAGAAAACAGTTGCTTTTACTTCGTAAAGAGAAAGCTATATATGAGCCTTAATGAGATTAAGAGCGAGTGTTGGAAGGAGACACATGACACAAAATGGGCTGGTCACCGAGGAGAAGAGAGGACATTGGCGTTGCTCGCATGGTCTTTTCATTGGCCTAAGATGAAGGAAGACATGCAAGCCTATGTAAAGACATGCCATGTTTGTCAAGTTGACAAGACCGAGCGGAAGAAGGAAGCAGGTTTGTTGCAGCCCCTACCCATTTTGGAGAGACCATGGCAATGTTTATCTATGGACTTCATCAGCGAATTTCCGAAAGTTAAGGGCTTCAGATCAGTTTTGGTAGTGGTAGACAGGTTCTCTAAGTATGTTGTCTTCATACCACCCCCGAGTGAGTGTCCAGTTGAAGAAGCAGCGCGGATCTTCTTCAGCAACGTTGTGAAACATTTTGGGATGCTTAAGGATATAGTGAGTGATCGAGACACACGAGTCACAGAAAAAATTCCCATTCAAGATGTGGGGCACCGAGTCTGGGATTCTCTGTTGAATCGCCACCAGGACCTATGGACGGTGGCGGGTGAACCGGATGCTTGGGAGAACTAGCCACTATGTGACGTGCTCGAACAATTTGGTTGGAACTTCTTGAGCTGCTGGATTATCATATGTCTGCAGAAGTTCAGTCACGGGATGAGCCCTTTTAAGGTAGCAGAGGTGGGCCATGTAGCATGCTTGGGCGTCTTGGTTTGGAACAGATGGGTTGAGCCTGCTTTGCACTAAGTTTGCGAAGTCTCGGCGGATTACTTGATGGAAACGGAGACTGACCTTGAGGCTGATGATCTGAAGAAATGTATGACTTTAAAGGGGGGCCTTTGGAATTTGAGGAAGGAGAAGGTGTTGTTGGTGACTCCTGAAATGCGGAAGAGATTCGATGTCAGGTTTAGGAGAACTGATATCGAATGATGGCCCCTTTGAAATTATGAGACGCATTGGGACGTGGCTGGTGAAGCTACCAGAGATCTTGAAGCTTCACCCTACATTCCATGTGAGCTTCTTGAAGCCTTATCATGAACCCCGGGACATATAGGTACGAAATAGCCGGAACCCATGATCCGGGTTAAGTTCAGCAAAGAGATTGCAAGCATCTTGCAAGATAAGAAGATGGGCCAGCTAAACAGTGGGTAAGTACTTGATTCATTGGAAGGGGATGCCCATCAGTGAAGCAAGTTAGGAGAAGTGCCACCTTATGGTAGTTTGAGACGGAATCGATGAAGCGTGCGGTAAAATCGCGAGGGCGACCGGCTACCTACGAGTGGGGGAGGGTTTGTTAGCCTCTCGACTAAATGACTTGAGCTCAATGTGGCATGAGGAAGTGCGCGCTCATCGTGCATCGGGAAGGAGATCAGGTAGTGAGGACGAGTGAAACGCCTGGATGTGAAACTAAATGGGCGTAGAACATGCAGTGGCGAGCTGCTGTGAGGGAAGTGATAGGCTGATTGGGTGTAGCAATGGAGTGACTCCTTGGTTTGAATCAGTTTGAGACAGTGAGGCCAAAGCGGATGATGGAAGAAGCTACCTTCATGAACATCAAGCACTGGGACATAGTCTCTGAGCCAGATGTGGAGTCTGAGTGCAGAGATCTGCATTGCAGAGATCTTATAATTGGATCTTTGAATCGGGGAAAATTTCTGTTATCAGGGACAATGTTTTACAGATTGATGAAAGAATGCTGATTAAAGAAGGAGTTCCAGTTATTGGGAGTTGAGACTGGACAGAGAATGAGGTTCCAAATGGGTTGTACTAGTTGCCATGACGGCTGTATAAGTTGGGATGCAGAGTGATGGGGTTGGACTCCAGTGAGAGCATTGAACATCTGACCATGTCGGGTCTTGTGTTTTAAGAGTTAATAAAATCTGAGTTGGGGAGAACTTGTGCGTCTTTGTGTTTGAAGCGTGAGACATTGAGAAGGCTAGCATAGGGGTTCCTGGCTCATATGAGTGAATCAAAGATTGGGTGCGTGATAGCTAATATGCGCCGTGCCGCCCGGGTTGGATCATTAGAATGTCTTAAACTATGGTGATCTCGCTAAGGAGGTTTGTATGACTCTCACTTGGTTTAGCTGCTCAGGAGTCTTGTTTGGTATGCAAATTCGTCGTTCGCTATATGGTGCGAAGCAGTCTCGCCAGAGGCTTGGTTTTAGTCGGTTTAGCTCAGTGGTTCAGGAGTTTTGCATGATTCCAAGCACAGAAGACCATTCTGTTTTTCATCATCATACCTCTTACTTGATTGTTTATGTGGATGACATTGTCATTACAGGTAGTGACCAGGATAGTATTTAGAAACTCAAACAACACATCTTTAGCCACTTTCAAACAAAAGACTTGGGAAAAGCTGAGTATTTTAGGCAGATGAGAATGCTTCGGTCCCCATCCCCAGAGTGGTTATTTACTCGGGAGAAAGCATCTGTGGATATATTGTGGCTCTTGGTATGTTGGTTTGTAAACTTATAGACAACATCATGGATCAGAGATGTCGGCTGTACCGGTCGGGAGAAACTCTGTGAGATCGGAGATGTACCGACCTTTATGCAAGTAAAGGCGAACTATCTCATTTTATCAGCGGCGCAGCGTTTGCTCTTATGAGCAGTTGGTGGTTCATAATAGCCTTATGTGATAGCCATTGGGATCTTCCATGGTTCGTATGCCGTTATGTGAGAAGGAACACGAGTCGGGGTGTTGTATGAGAACATAATTCGTACCTAGATTTTACATTTGACCTCTGATGTCTGTTTGGGCGGGCTCAGCTTGTTGAGAATCATAGAATATTCTCTAGATATTCTTTGATTTATTTTCTACCTTTTGTGTACATTATCCTCACTTTTACACTTTATTTTCCTTCCTTTTACACTTTATTTTGTTTCCTTTTTATTCCATTCTTTTGTATATATATTGGTGTCTCTATACTATGTAATACTCACTCACTTATTAAATAAAGAAAAGCTTTCTTTTCTTCTCTCATTTCACATCACCACGTAGATAGACGTTCATATGTCGGGGTATTATATGTTCGTGGAGGTAACTTAATAGCCAATGGAAGAGTAGTGCCAAAGATGTGGTAAACTCTTATCAGTGGTGAAATTAGGTGGGGATCATGACCTTAGCAGCGTGTGGCTGCTATGGTTGAAGGCATATATTTCAAATGAAAGCCCCAGATATGGGAAGAATGAACAGATGAAAGCTTATATGTTTGCATTGGGTACATGACTATTAGTTTTGTCAACTCTAATAACCAACTAGCAGATATCTTCCCTAAGTCTCTTAGAGGTCCTAGGATAAAGTATATATGTGACAAGCTTAGTGCTTTTGACCTATATGCTCCAGGTTGAGGGGGAGTGTTATGGTTTAGTCTCCTAATCTATTTAGGATTCTATTCCTTCTCTCTTTAGTCTCCTAATTAGACTATAACTTTGTTTCTTTTTTTGCCCAACACTATAGTATAAATATGTTTGTTTCCTCCTTTGTAAATTAATGAGGCCCAGTACCTTTTCCTCTCAACAAAGATCAAAGTCATCTTTTGGATGATTATCTTTTTCAAACAAGTTGATGATAGCTATATCCTAATTTTTAGATTTCCTGTGTTGTCATGTTATGTAATAATCTAGTGACAAGAAATTCTTCCTCCATTGCAGCTATTCATACCAAACATGGTATCAGAGCAGTGAGGATGACGAAGAAAAATGGGGTCTAGCATTCGAGAGGCTAATCTCTCCAAAACAAGAAACGAGCTACATTTATATCGAGATGAATTTTTCTCCTTCTCTGTGGGCAATACTAATAGACACAACCTGAGGATCAAATTCACACTTGGCCCACTTTTGCAACTAAACAAAATTATAGAAATGCTAAGGACTATCAAACAACCAAATTAGGCTTGTTGTTCACTTTGTATCTTTGGCATCATTTTGAATCGATTTGGTGGGCGTAACAATGCCAGACGATAGGTAACCATCCCACATATCCCAAACCTCATGCGACGAATCGATATGGCTTCCCTTTCGAGCACGTCTCGACCCGAATACGGGAGATTAAGGATGCTGATTTTTGCAGGGAGAAAACTGCGGGTGGTTGGAGATTGAGCACCTCTTTGACCTCGATACTCGAGTCGAGTGTTTTGAGTAGCGGTCATGGCACAAGAAGATGCCGCTCTGCGGTATGTGGGGAGAACAAAACCAGGGGATCTATCTTGGATTGAACTGCGGGGGCTTTTGTTGAAGCAGTTTCGAGCCACGACGGAGAGAAGCCTCCATGAACAATGGATGGGTCTAAGGCAGGAGAGCACTGTCGTCGAGTATCCCTGTTAGTTCATCGCTTGAGTGCGCTTTGTTAGAGAAGAGAAGTTTCAAAGCCCCAGCCGGCGAGTTTGTGAGTGGTGAGGCACGAGATTTGAAGAGGAGTTAGGGTTGCTTAGACCTATTTGGGTTGTGCGAGCTGTAGGCGGCCCCGAATGATTGAGGAGAATTCCGGCCCATCTTCACTTAGCATAGGGCATCGGGTTCCTCTCTAGAATGCGAAACAAATTGGAGTACAAATTGCCACCATCGAAGAAGAATCTCCCCGCGTGATCAACCCCTGCGGCAGGGACTATCTGATTGAGTACGAAGGCCAGAAGTTCGAGGAGGTTGACGGATGTTGAATTTATGACACGGGAAAGGGGCTCTGTATCGTGATGAGAAATTTTCTCTAGGGCATCGCTGTAAATGCAGAGAGATCAATGTTTTGGTAGTACAAGATGAGGAGATGATTGAGGAGGAATTTGAGGATGAGGTGAACCAAGCCGAAGCCATCCCATTGGCAAAAGTCTCTCTAAACCCTATAATGGGACTCACAAACCCAAAAACACTACAGGCCAGTGGGTGCGTGGGTGAGTAGTCAGTAATAGTGTTGATCGACCCAGAGGCTACACATAATTTCATTTCCACAAAATTGATTGAAAAAATGCAGATCCTAGTGACAGCCACTACAGGGTTTGGAGTAAAACTAGGAAACGAAGATAGCATTCGGCTGACAATTTTTCGAGGGGGGTCATTCGCACCTCTGGGGGGATCGAGATTATTGAGGATTTTATTCCCCTCAAATTAGGAAGTACTGATGTTATATTGGGCATCTAGTGGTTGGAAGCCATCGGTGGCAACAAGACTATTTCGATAAAGGGTGATCTGTCTTTAGGTAAAAGCTTAGTCTCCCTAAAGGCCATGATACGAACAATCAAGCATGAAAAAACTAGGTATGTATGTGGATCTGATCCAATTAGAGGTTGAAGCGATAGCCCTAGAGTTACCAGTTTCATAGAAACTCAAAGGGAGTGGCAGAGGTGTCGACCAGGTTCCAACAGCTCTTCCATTTACCCATTGGGTTACCACTCCTCAAGGGACATGAACATGCAATTGTTTTAAGGGAAGGATCATAACCTGTGAATGTGTAGCCCTATAGGTATCCGCAGTTTCAGAAGGACGAAGTGGAGAGGTTAATTAACGAAATGTTGGTAGCTGGGATTGTTTAGCCTAGCACAAGCCCATATTCTAGCCCAGTACCACTAGTCAAGAAAAGGGATGGGAGCTGGCATTTTTGGGTCGACTATGACTTAACAGAAACTATACCCAACCGTTTTCCAATATCGACCATTGAAGAACTTCTGGATGGTATAATTTTATTTTGGAGCTTGTGTTATACGTGTGTTGTTGTGGCTGCTGTCTTTGTGTTCTCAAAGCTGGACCTTAAATCTGGGTACCATCAGATTAGAATCAAGGTTTGAGATGAGTCCAAAACTGCTTTTCGCACTCACGAGGGGCATTATGAATTCCTGGTAATGCCTTTTGGTCTCTCAAATGCTCCATCAACCTTTCAATCACTAATGAATGAGGTATTCTGGCTGCTTCTTCCCAAATTCATACTTGTCTTTTTTGATGACATCCTCATTTACAGTTTGGATGTGATAGCTCATGTGACTCACCTAGAGACAGTGTTCAGGCTGCTGCTCCAGCACAAGCTCTATGTCAACAAAAAAAAAAGTGACTTTGGCAAATTCCAATTATCTTACTTAGGGCATATCGTTTCAGCTGGAGGAGTAGCAGTAGACCTTTCTAAAGTGCAGGCCATGTTGGATTGGCCTCAACCAAGAACTCTCACAGATTTGGGCTTAACAGGTTATTACTGAAAGTTTGTACAAGGATATGGCCGGATAGCTAGACCTCTGCTATGAAGTAGCTCAAAGGGTTTGCTACATGGACTGAAAGAGGCCGACATTGCATTTCAACAGCCAAGAAGGCTGCCATGACTCAGTACCTGTTCTTTTTGCCATGCCTGGTTTTTCCTGACTGTTGTAATTGAAACTGATGCCTCGGGCTTTGGGTGGGGGCTGTATTAATGACAAAGCGGAGACCCATGACTTTCCATAGTGTCAAGTGCTAGGGCCGAGGCCCGCTGTAGAATTACAGCCTGAAAGGAGTTGATGGCAATTGTGTTTGCTGTTTGGAAATGGAGATCATATCTTTTGGGACGAGGTCTTTTTGTTAGAACTGATCAGAGAGACTTAAGGATTTCCTGTTGAGCAAGCGAGTGGTGTTGAGTACCAAAATGGGTTTGCAAGCTCCCTGGAAGGCTTTGATTTTGAGTTTCAATACAAGGTTGGACAATTGAATGGTGCAGTAGATGCCCTGTCCCACTGAATTCTGGTACAATACCTCTCACCACTCAGCCACTGGTTGTTCTCCCTTCAAGGCACTCTATGGCTGTGATCCTCCAACCCTCCTGAAAACAGCACCTGGCACCACTGCACTCTATGGCTGGATCGTGATGTAATATTTGGATGATCCTACGCATGCACTTACTGAGTGTTCAGCCGAAAAGGAGAATGAAGAGATCATTCATTTAAGCGCAGGGAGGAAGAGTTTCAGGTGGGGGACAGCGTTTTCTTAAAGTTACGACCATATAGGCAAAAATCCTTAGCCTCCTGTCTGAACCAAAAACTGGCAGCACGCTTCTATGGCCCCTACAAGGTGCTGGAACGCATCAGGGCAGTTGCTTACAAGCTGGAGTTACCTTCTACCTCCTCTATTCATCCAGTATTTCACATCTCCCAACTACAACGGGCCAAAGGAGCTACTCATCCCTCTTCCCTACTGCCTCTTGAAATTTCTGAAGATTTAGAGTTAATTATGGAGCCAGAATCCTTGCTAGAAGTACGTCAACAGCCCACTGGTGCACCTGGCAGCTTGGAAGTACTCATCAAGTGGAAAAATCTGCCACTATTTGAAGCCACCTGGGAGGATTATCACCTACTTAACTCCCAATTCTCATCCTTTCACCTTGGGATAGGGGAGGAGTATTGTTAAGCCACCAGTCCGATTCATATGTCCAGGCAGAGCCGAGTGAAAAGCAGTGAATTTGGTTGTTTGATAGTTTAGTATTTCTTTAATTCTGTTTGTTGCAAGGGGGGTTTATGGGAATTTCATCCTTGTGGGTTGTAAGGCAATTACTTATGTGCTCGGTAGTGGGGAGAAAAATCATCTTGGATAGCTCGTTTCTTGTTTGGAGAGATTTAGCCTCTCGAATGCTGGAGCCCCATTTTTCTTCTGAGAATACATAAATTCTTCCTCCATTGCATCTGTTCATACCAAAATCACATGGAAGTTATTTGGTTGATGTTTAGCCAACATGAAGAGAAAAACATACTTCTCAGTTCTTTATTTTTTTCAAAAAGGTTGAGTTCAATGCAATGAATTGGGTTTAAGTAATAGTTCATTAGTGAGCCACATTGTGTTCGTCAGTAACCAGGAGCTATACAAAATGCTAAGTTTGTTAATTAAACATTGGGAGAAAAGCTCTCAAGGTGATAATTCATTCTAGTTTTCTGAATTGACATTGATAGCGAATATGAAATCTTGTTGGTAATCCTACATATGGTCGAGTTAGCAAGAGTTGTAGTGAAGAAATTTAAGAAAAGATAATGAAGAAATATAAGAAAATGATGTTTTCTTATTGATTGAATGGGGATTAAAGCGATCTGGTCTACCATATATATCGGGAAGACATTAAAGGGAAACAAATCAAATACAAAAAGGAAGGGACAAATATTATGCAGAAGAGGTAGGGAATAAATGGAAGGGATATTATAAGAATATGTATGATTACTCATTCTTCACTAAAGATGGGCGTATAGGTTATATGCGCTAAACATTACAAATGAGGCGAGATCATCCTTGGACCTTAGAGAGACTTGGTAGAAATGTCTTGGTTGGTCCAGCAGGTTGTGAAACTAGTAGTCGTATCTAAAACGTCTTCTCTCGGGTGGAGTGACGGTCCACTTCAGTATGTTTGTCACCTAACTAGAAAGACTAGGTTGGCAATGTGGCGGGGCGACTTGGTTATCACACACAAGTGTCATTTGGCCATCATTCCCAAATCTTATCTCCTGAAGAAGCTATTTGAGCCATATAAGTTCACAAATTGCCAAAGTCATAGCTCGATGCTAAACCCCGACACCTGGGCGACCAGCACATTCGAAATGGGCGCAAAGTGAGTCGGCCCGGTCTGCATCCACCAAATATCCCATAATCATGAGTGTTACCTCTGTTTTCCATCATAACACCCACTTGGCAGGTGTTCCTTTGATATCAATGGATAATCTGGATCATGACGTCCCGGGTGGCATAAACACCCATTTTAAAACACATTTCATTCAAACAATTTTCAAATATGTGAGGCGTTTTTGGGTTTACCTCTGGTAGACTGTAAACATTTAAACAGTTTCGTTTACAAAATGGCATACCATGCCTTTCAAAATGATATACAACATTGTTTACGTAATTCACCATTTTGAAATACAAAGATAAAGTCATTGCTCAAAATGATATTAATGCATGCCTGTGGCGCATACTCCTCAATTACTTTCTAGGTGACTCTGCGCTTCTGATCTTGCCCCTTTCACCTGTTGCTATCTATCCCTTGGTACCTACCGCATTGGTAAATAATACATTACTTGTTTTCTTCTTGATGGTTCTTCTAAATCCATCCTTGGAGTTTCATTTAAAATAAATCCCATTACAATTTAAGTAATTCAAAACTTTCAAACCTTTATGGATGATCAAATGTCAATCTGATACATATACTTGTTGCCATATATATATACGATAAGTGCAGTTAGTTAATTAAATCAAAATACTTTGTATTTATTTATAATCTCGAATGGAATTTAAATATGATCACAAATTCAATTGATTTTACGCAATTCAATGAGTTATGCCAAATCAGGTCAGTTGTGCATAGCAATTTAACCTATGTCTTCCATAAACAGGATTCAGTTATGCCCTTAACGAATTTAACCTATGTCTTCCATAAACAGGATCTTAAGATTGGCTGACCTGGTGCATTTAATTCATGGATGATACTCAAAAGCAGATTTTATATTGCAGATCTGATCCATTGGCATTTTCAGTGATTATAACAATCAAATAATTGAACACTCTAGTCTGATCATTTGATACTTGATCGGAATTGACACATCAAAACAATGTTCTGAATAACCTTTGTTTGACCCTTATTGGTATACAATCTATCAATACGAATAACGGTTGACACTTATAATGAGCGTTCTAATCTACTTGCCAAAGTACGATTACAATGTGCGTTTTGTATAAATCGTTCACTTTCAATAAATGTCGGATTTCATATTAAGCGTTTTTATAATCAATTCCTTCAGATCGTTCAAACGATTCAATATGCTTTTCTTGCCATTTAGAACAAGCCTTTCCAAATATTGAACGAGGAGCCAGGAAATATAAAACAAACCTTTAAAAACTTGAAACGAATAAGTAGATCAGACAAACAAAAGATTGTGATACTTTTTAATTCTGTCCTCGGAATCGACCATATTTCCGGACTTTTTCCTCTCGTTAGCGCAATCCATACTTTATATTTGCGTCAAAGAATAACCAAAGAAAATCATTATGCATTCTAGGATTTTTTTGTTTGGGGTTGATGTCTGACCCACCTCACTTGCCAAATTTTTCTGGGGTTGATGATCATATTTTGCATCTTTGTCTTCAGAAAATTATAGCTCAGTAGAATCTATTTTTAGTAGGAATTTGAATCATCTCATTTGGATCACCCAAACACAAGTTGTGATACTTTAGGCTTTAGTTTATGTAGCTCACCTTTAGTTTCTTTGTTCTCAATTTCAGGGGTCATTGACTCCATAAATTGGTAGTAGTCCCTTCTACTCATTTGAAGCTATGGTTCTGGTTTCTTCTCCAATTAAGATCATCAATTTGGATAATATAATTCAAGTTATGGATTTGCATTCAAATTGCACTAATTGCAATGACAGATTTTTCTTGCACATAGTTTCCCACTTTGAAGGATTGTTTTGAGTTACAATTTATGCCTTCATTCAAATAAGTATTCTCTGAGAATCTAGTTTTAAGAAATTTGAATCACTCAATTGGGATGGGTGAAACTAACATGGTCTGAGTACCAAAACTACTCAAAACATAACTGTTTCAGAATTGAACCGAAATTTATATCGAAACAGAGCATCACTAGCAATTTCTGGGGTCAGTTAGGTCCAAATTCGAATGCCCTTCTTCAGGAGTTTTATTCTCATATAATTGGAAGTACATCTTTGTGATTTGAATGGCTCAATTAGGATAGAAGTGGGGATTATGGCCAAAACAAAACATTGTGGTTTGGAAAAAAATTTGACAGCATCTCTTTGAAGCAGCTGCTTAATTTCCTCATGTGATTTTCTTCCCAAACATATAAAAGCTCAAATAAATCACCGATAGAAATAATAGCCTAATATCATTGACCAAAGTCTGACAAATCCAGTGGATGGTTTGGGATTTTCGACCTCGAACATCATTAAGAAGATTCTAAAGTTTCTTGTAGATAGCGTTCCTCTCAAAACCTTAGCTCCTTTCTTCTCCTTCCTTGCTAGAACTTGAGCAGGCAGAGGAGTTCTCATCAATTTCTCTTCTTCTCTAAAGCCTAGTTTTCCCCTCTCCCGAGAGCTCTCAAATCTGGTTTGTTAACATGCACAAATGTAATCTTCTATCTTTCAGTGTGACTTAAGTCCTTAATCCCATAAGGCCTTGTTGAGAATAAATTCATTTTTGGTCTTTTAATCCATTTTTTGACAGATTACTTTGTTTTTATCCCACTTCCCATTATTCACATAAACATTTATTCTTTATTACTTATGACTCTTAGGTCTGATTTTGTAAAATTCCTATTTTGCCTTTTCACTTGAGGTTAATTTCAGGGTTCTATCATTTAACATTTAATTCCGCTTTTAGCATTTAAAACTCATTCTATTTTTGACCATGATTATCATTTACAAATTTTAAGTTTTCCCTTGACACTTAGGTAAATTTAGGGTTCATTATTGTCTTATCGAATAACAATCAATATTTAGAACTAACAATTTAGGAAATACCCAGTTTATTTCAATTTATAGAATATAAAATCAATAATTACAAAAAATTTGGGGTATTATTTTGGTAAAATTCTGACTATCGTATGGTATTTGCGACCGGTGCCTACGCTCCTGGAAAAAGTAATAAGTCGAATTGTTGGTAGGAATGGTTGTCTTCGCATTGGTCGTCGATGTCTGCAGATTTCGTAGAGAGGCTCACTGTCCGTCTGAGCAGCATTGAATCCATAAGTCTACAAGTTCTGATCCTAGCATACCAGTTTCCTCCACTGTATCCAAGACATACTTCTTCTGAGACACAACCACATCAGAATTAGACTGAGCTATCTCAATCCCCAGAAAGTACTTGAGTTTCCCTAATTCTTTTGTCTTAAAGTGGCTGAAAAGATGTTGTTTAAGTTTAGAATACCCGTGCGATCATTTACTGTTATATGACCTCATACATAAACAATTAGGTGATGCGTTGTTACGATGATGTGATGATAGAGACGGTGATTTGATGGCGCCCCGAGTCTCGAACTCCTGTACCATAAGTACAAGCGGTCGAACGGGCTGGGGGATTTGCTAGGCATATTAGATGCAGCGCCTTTGCATACTAAACCCGGACTCCGCCGAGCATGAATCAAACGGTTGCTCCATATATGCCTCCTCGGCAAGGTCGCCATGGAGAAAGGCATTTTTATGTCAATGATCTGGAGCGAGCTCATAACAACCATGAATGAAAACGAACGCAAGTCATCTTAGCTGATGGGGAAAGTGTCATGATAATCAGACCATATATCTTAGGCATACCTTAGCGGCCAAAGCGTCGTAAGACGATCCACCCGGCCATTTGGACCAATCTTAATAAGTACTCGGCCGTAGACCGCGGGGAGACTTGCGGCGAGGTAAGGGGACTGGGTTCCATGTGCGTCTGATTAAGCGGCCATTTCTTCAGCGATTGCGTTGTGGATGAGAGGGCCCTCATGGATAGTGTTGGAAAGAGAAACAGAAGACAAGGTGGAAATAAAAGTAGCATATGGTGAAGATGAACGATGATAAGACAAGAAAGTATAAATAGGATGGGGATTACGAGTACCATTCCGAACGGCGAAGGGAGGATCGAGGAAGCAGCGGCAAGACCGGTGCATTCTCCGTGGAGAATACGGGGATGATTAAGCCGAGGGCGGTGTCGATGCAGGGGACTCAGATGATAAGGCCGGAATGGGAAATATGAGAGGTAGAGATAACACCTCGAGACTGGAAGGCGGTGGGGTAGAAAAGATAGAAGAATGCTCAAAAAAGGTGACATCAACGGAAACGAAGTATGGATGTGCATCGGGAGAATAGCAATGGTAACCGCATTGAATGCGGGAATAACTTAGGAAGATGCACTTCGTGGCCTTAGCAGAAAGTTTATCTTGGCTAGACTTGGTTTTAAAGGCGCGAGACGTCGAGGTCTGAGGCCTCTTGGAGCCATGAGGCCTTGAGAGCACACACAGGTGCGAGCTTTTGTCAGTGAAATGTAACCTTGGATGCGCATCAATTTATAAAATATGATTCAAAGTATGATTCTATTAATAAAAGTTAAAATATTCTAATATTTAAAAGAAAATTTCAATGAAAGAAAGGAGATAGAGAAATTATAAAATTCTGTTAATTAGAAATTTTGAGAATAAATGTTGTTTAAAAAGAGCATAGTCTATAGGCGCGCTTTTCGAGTGGCGCATGTCTTGGAGGGTTGAGCCTTATAGCTAGGAGTGGTTGTGCCTTGAGCCTGAACAGCCTTAAGTGTGTTTTAAAACTATGAACAAGGGAGTAAGTATGTGGATAAGCAGAGTGCATTTGAAAACACGGAGGGGCGATAAAGGGTTGATTAGGAAAGAGAAGAGGTGGGGCTGTGATCACCAGTGGTGCGAGAGGCATCTTAGGTGATCAAATATGAGGCGGGTGGAATGGCATCCCCAAGCGTTGAGGAGCGTATGGTGGAGGAGAAGAGTGCGAGTTGTCTCAACTAAGTAACGATTCTTGTGTTCAACCACCCCATTTTGTTATGGAGTGTAAGCACAAGAAGACCAATAAATAATCCCATGGGAGGATAAAAAGGCAGAGAAAGGGGCAAAGAGGTATTCCAAGGCATTATCATTGCATAAGATGCGAATAGAAGCATGAAATTGATTGCAAATCTCAATTTTGGAATATTTAAGCGGCTGGTTTGACTTTTTTAATTAAAAATAATCAATCTGGTAGGGAAAAATCATCAATAGTGCAAATCTTTGGAAACCTAAGATGAGGCAGTTCTGAATAGGACCCCCAAACATCATGTGGACGAGCTCAAAAGGAGACTTGGTCCGAGACTCCAAGCGCTTTGGGAACGAAACACGAGTATGTTTCCCAAGCTAACACAACTCACACTCTAGTGAAGATAAGCTGGAAAAGCGAGAAACCATCTTTCAGAGCTTGGAAATGTTCGGATGATCGAGACGACGATGGATGGGAAGATGTTCATCTGTTGAAGTGCAGACGGTGGAAGATGGGGTCGAACTAAGATGATATAGGGCCTTAAGACTCATTTTCTGTATTCGATCGTCCTTCCGTATGAATCTACAAAGTAACGAAGAGTGAGAAAGGTGATTAAGAACAATTAAGGTCATTGATTAATTTGTTGATAGAGAATGGAGTTAAATGGAGGAGATCGGGACATAGAGAACAAGCAGAGGAGTAAAGATGGGAGGGGCATCTGGATGTAGTGCCTTTAGCCATGGTTTGAGTCCCATTAGCCAAAGTGATTGTAAGCGAAGAGAAAATATCATATTACAGAGACCAGATGATTAGATGCATAGAATCGAATCCATTGTGAAGGCACATGAGATATAGGTAGAGGCATTCTGGGTTAAAACAGAAGCAATGGGCGGTTTGGCGGCATGGTGAGGCGAAGAAACTCCTCATATTCACTAGGCGTAGAGTCCTCCACGAGATGGAGGCGGAGCGTCGTGACTAAGTGGAGCGACTGGCGAGCTACATGAGCAATGGGGCGAATGGCCATGTAATTGATAACAGGTCTCGAAGGTGACTGGGTCGGTCTGATGGGTTTTGTGGGGGCGCTAGCCTGCCGATGGCCACAATGCTCTAGGAATCACGAGGTTAGATGGAGGCCCAGAGCATCACGAGGTGTCACGGGAAGCCTTAAAGTCTTAGAGACGAGTCTCGTGGATGAATGGCGTAATAGCAGAGCAAAATGTCATCAAAAGGTTGGGATGGTGTAGCCGGTGGACACTGATTCGAATATTTGTCAAACTACGTGCGAAGTTTAATAAGAGTAGGGATCATAAGGTGATCCGTATTGTTGGACAAGTAGGTCTTGGCATTAGTGACTTTGGCGGGACCGGATAAGGCTCATTTTCAATATAGACATTCGTTCAACAAAGGAAGATAATTCCATACCAGGCTGCTCCAAACTATCAATGGAGGAGACGACATGGTAGAGGCGTTGAACATCATTGGTATATAAATTCTTTGCTTTGTTCCGAAGAGGCTGACAGGTCTAATAATCCCCAAGGTTGTCTAGTGTTTTGGGCCACATGGGTGTGGAAGTACGGTAAAGCGTTATGTTCCGCCATTGAGACGTTTATCTGCCTTGGCGTTAGATTAGTAGAGGTCATATGGTGTTGACTCCATTTCGATGAAAACCATAGCGTAACAAAATTGGCGGGCGATGGTGCTCGGCTTTTCGCCCCGAGTCGATTGGCGATTATCGCCGTGGGTGCAGACATAAGCGCGAGAAGAAAAGCTCCGAGCTTTGTCAAACATGATTGGAAAAATCAACAATCAGCAAGGAGACCCGACTACGAAGCGAAAAATCACGATTTGCGAAGGTGAGAGAAGCTTGTGGATGGTGCTGAGGCTCGGGATAAATAGAGAACAGGCACTATAGCAATAGGTAGGCCACGAAATCTATAGAAATCTGAGGTTCATAGTGCAATCGGAGAGAAAAAGAGGAAAAAGTCTAGATGCAAACACGAATGGAAAACCAAGGGGTTAGGGTGGAATGTCGGGAAGAGACAACCAATCTAGGAGAAGGGGGTGGCCGGAGACTTGGCCACGTGCCACCCACGCGTCGGCGCATGGTGGCTAGCACGGAGAGAGAAACCCGATGTGTGGGTGCATGGGCTACCTTATGCCAGAGATTTTTCCTCCAGTGGGTAGATCGAACTGAGGCGATTCCAAAGGTGGGGTTGCCGGTTGGAAACAGTGTCATTGAAAAAGTTGACAAAAATTTTTTCCGACAGTCAAGGTGATCTGATGACGGCGAAGGATTCTAGAGATGAAGGTGGGGTGGCCAAAGTGCGATACGACCCCTAGATGGGTTGCCTTATTTGGAACCGTGGCAAATCCCTAACCTGAGCCTTCCATGGCTCTGATACCATGTGAAGAAATATAAGAAAAGGATGTTGTGAAGAAATATAAGAAAATTATGCTTTTCTTATTGATTGAATGAATTACTTGATCACCAATCTCTCTTATATACATCGAAGACATAAAAGAAACAAATCAAGTATAAGGAAGACAATTATTGTCTGAAGAGGCGGGGAATAAATTAGGATATTCTAAGAATATCCTATGATTACTAACGTATTGGCTTGGAATTTTGTTCATTAAATATTGAGAAAAAAAGTCTTCAAGGCGATAGTTAGGCTGATACGGGTTTGGGTGTGGCACTGACAATTGAGAATATGATCGCATGTTATTTTTTGAAAATTTGTTCCTAATTTAATGCTTTTGGCATGTTTTTCTGACTTGTCAATATCTCATTTGTTATCAATACTTTTTCCTTTACTTAAAAGCAAATGAACAAGATGGATTAAATTTGTTAACCATATCCTCTCTGTGATTCTGCTATGTCCACTTAAATTCCTCCTCATGCAATTTAGTGCACGAGGCAAGTTATCAGTGGATATAGAAGTTTGACTGATTTCGGTCTGAACTTAGTAATTTGCAAAATAACTTATGTTGCTGTTGTTTCCAACAAAGGTTTTAAGTGTATTTCCATTTTTCAATTATGAGTTTGCAATACCAAAATCAATTTTGCAATTGCTATTCTAAAACTTTTGGTGCAGTTTTCTGATGTATAAAGAATTGAATATTGCTTATTCACTTTGTTTATCTAGTTTTTATTTCCCATTTTCCTATTTACAGCTGGAAAATCTCGATTTGGAAGCCTTTTGTTACTTGGTCAATCCCCTGGAAAAACAGATAGGCTTTACATGAAAGGTCCTGGAGGGCGTGGGGAAGTTGAAGAGTGGCTGTTTCTGTGGTGTTACAGGTATTAAGGAATTCTCTCCTACTTGATCTGGCTAGTTACAAAGCCTGTTTCATTTCTTATTTTGGTCTAGAATATATATTTGCTCAGTGCTCAAAACTTAAAACTTCAATGATCTATGCTTGATGGCAACTGATGAGGCATACAAATCTCAATATCCTCAACACACATTAGGGTTTTGCACTATTGGCATGAATATTTTTATTTTCTTTGTTCAATTGCTTGGTGGTATCTGATAGCATATACAGCTGAAATTCATTTGTCAAAAGTGTTTGAGCATGTCCAGGATGAGTCATGTGGTTTAATTCCTAACATTTGATAATGTATCATTAAAATAAATAACTCCGTAGGGGTGAGTAAGAAGAAATCACTTTGTGTTGTACCAACAAAGAATTTGAATGCACTGCAGTATTACTCCCAGGTCAGGATTTTCCAAATACATTAGTATTGATTAAGATATAGAACCACATTTGCGAACCTAGGGGGTAGCAGTTGCATTGGAGTGGGGTTCCCCAATGAGTGCTCGTTTGAGTCCTCAGCCATTGGAGGTTTGCATAACTATTGTGAGGCCCTTGAGATTAGTCGGTGCATGCAAACTGGCCTGGACATCAAAACTATCAAAAGATAGAACACTTAGCTGTTTCAAAATCAATAACTTGCTGTGTCATATTGACTCCGCATCAAGCTTGGGCTGGGAGGAGGTGGGAGTAGGGACTAAAGCCAAGTATTTAATCACTCTGTTCTGGATCTCTCTCATCAGCTAGTGGATCCAGCAGAAAAGAATTGAGCATTTCATGACGACCACCCCTTATTAATTTCATGGTCTCCATCACTACTGGAGCAATGAAATGTATCCATGGGTTTCTTTGTCCCCTTTCTTAACATGAATTCTTCAAAAACGAGTGTTGTATGGAGTGCACATACCAGATTCAGGTTCCAATTATTTTTTGAAATAAATGATGACACCATCTAGATTTTCTCCAATGGTTACTATTTCATTGTTTGTAGCACATGTATTTGTGTGTTAGGAAGAAGAGTCCTGGTAAAAAAAATCATATACCATTACACATTGGGCTGTTGTGTGACTTGAATTAACTGTCAAAATTCTAGCCCTTAGTTGGAGAATATCCTGGCCATAAACCAGATACCTACCTTTCCTTTCACTATGTACACTCCGATCACCAGGCAACACAGATTTATTTGGTAAAATGATTCAATCTACTAGTCTCCAATTGCCAATTTGTTGATCATTCATGATCGGGTGGATGGTTTGAAATATTATCAATTGGTTGTCTCTTTCATTTTTATATGGTTGTTTTTAGTACACGAAGAGCTCTGATTATTTTCCCTATGGTAGAATTTATCCTGAATTATTTATATAAATAACGACAGACTATATCAATGGCCTCTGATTGGTTTTGTGTAATAGATGGTATGTGTTTCATAAAGTCAATGGGTGGCATGCCAGATTGTATCAGTTACTGAATCTTGATGTTAATTAGATCAAAGCCAGCAGCCAGCAGGCCCTTATTCACCCCTTCAAACATCCAAGAGAGGTTTTGGGATTGGTACAATTGTTCGTAAGGCTGCAACAGCGGCATCTGTGGCAGCAAAGCATGCCTATCACAGGCTGCCTCTCGCGGAGTTCTGATGAGGAGATGTTTGCCGCTCAAGTGCTTAGCAATGTCAATATCACTCCCCTGGGAACACATTATATGATCTTATGTTTTAAGGTGGAGATCTCCTGTTTCCTAATGAATGGTGGTAAGTTAACATACGAAGCATCACATTACAAGGCCATCACTGACTACCATGCTTGGGACCTACCTGAATAATTCAGTGGTTAAATATATCATCCTTTTCAAATATTGAGGATTATTTTTTTTCTTTTCATTTTAGTAACAATAATAATGCCAACCAAAAAGATGCTGTGCGACTCAAAGCGCTGAGGTTGTGGTTGTTGGTGATACCTAGCTTGAACATTCCTTTAAGGTACACTAATTTTGATTTTCTGCCAAACACAGGGAAGTCCTCCGAGTGAACTAGTAGTGTCTTATGTTACGCCTCTTGAGGAATTTTAAGCAAGATCAGCCTGCCAGAAGTAAGATGGAAGGGGATTAGTCTGCACTTTGAACAACATTTGGAAATCAGCCTGTATTTTTTTTTGGTATTGGGGTATATTTCTGTGTTAAAACAGTAAGTGTTTTAGAAATATGTAAATGTTAAAATAAGAGACTTAGTGTATCAATATCAATTCCATAATTGTCAGTGTTAAAGTTTAGTAAGCCTGATTCTTGAATTCAGACACTTTGCATCCTCCTTTTTCTTGGGATTGAGCTGCTTATGAATTGGTGTAGTCAGTCACAAGGATCTCACTAGGATTAATTCAAGATAAACTATCAACTTACCCCAAAAGTGATTTAGCAGCTTTTAAGGTGCCTTTATTTTTTGGCGGATTTGGAAAACTATATGATAATGTATATTCACTAATTTGAGTCTCACCCAATTTTGACTTGAACTATAAAAATTAGCTCGGTTTAGCCAACTTGGGTTAGAGATCAAGCTGGGTAGTGTTGGACGGAAGCACAGTCGATCTTGAAATTAACTTTTGCGAATGCCTCTATGTTTTTAATCATGGCTTTAGCCATGTCTATTTCTCGAAGGTGGAAGGTTAGGTATATACTTTTGCAATATCGAACCTCTTACCTGTTTTGGGAATCTGGCTCCAACTTCTATGAACAAATTGTCTTTTAAACTTTTGACGCCAGTGCTCCCATTTCTCAGTTCCCCAGAAAATATTTTAAGAAGAGGAAAGAAATCATGTTTTAGTTAAAAATTTTCTAATTATTTCCGTGTGACATCTTTCCACCGGTTATTTTAGTCAGATATCTTGAGGGTAATGTCCTTAAACGAACGCATGTCCTAGCAAACGGACCAAACCGCTCCTTTCAACCAAGATAAGATTTTCTGTTCAAAGAAATGAAAGGATTTTCTCGTTTCAAGAATTTGAAAATTTTGAAATATGAGCCTGTGGCTGAGTGGGCTTTTGATTTATCAGATAGTGATAATAATTCACAAGCTTTTTAAAGTTTCCCTTTGTCAGATGTGAATCAATTCAGAATCTTTGATACCCCTTGGGTTTTTCGCATTGCTTTTCTTATTTGAGAACAAAACCTTTATAAAAAAGAAATCCATTAATGCTTCTTATATGGACTACGTATTCTCTTTGGAGTCAATTTCTTCTAGTTCAGGAGTTTATCTAAGTGATACCATTAGTTTATTCTCTTTAAGTTGCCCATTTTATATCTATATATATATATATATATAAATATATTTCAATTTGTGTTTTTGTTGGGGATCCAAGAAAAGGGTGCCGTTGAGGGGATGATGAAGTTGGTTTAATGGCCGAAATTTTCAAAAAGGCTGCCGCCGCTGATGTGCTAATATTAAATCTCTGAGAGCACATGAAACCTATAACCATATTGAAACAAGCACAAAAGGTATGGTGGATAACCGGATACCCCAGTACGCTTTATATATATATATATATATATATATATATATATGCATATATATATATATGCAGCAGAAAGTAAACATTTATGCATGTTGGTCTCACTAGATGACCTTCCAAAGAATTAATGTCATGCAAAACAGATACTAACCGCCAACCAAAAGGACCGCCTTAATTCTAACTAAGAGAAAACTACCCACGAATATTCTCTCTTGTTCAATTACCTCTCTCCAACATTAGGAACAAACTTTCTTGCCATACCATCCCTGCTTGGACCCGAAAAAATTAAATTAAAGAAAAAAAAAGAAGAGTAATTTAAAAAAAAAATAAAAAAGGTGAAAAATGTTCAATAATGTAATTTCAATTTCATGAGTTGGTAGGTGGCTGGTGGGGTGAGACATACCATTTCCACAGAAGATGGGGGTATGGTCAAGATCGTTGTCATCTTAGGTCTCAGGAATGGGACTGAAAGAGTGTGAATCATCAGTAATCGCACTAAGCCCTTTGTTTTGTTTTCCTTAGCAGACGGCTATGTACAGAAGCGTGGTTTCATTCCATTGGTTCTACCATGCCTTTCCCCCACCTCCCACGTGACTGACTTGGATGCTCACACCCTACTCTCCCTCTCTGTCGTTTTATGCATTTTTGTTTGATTCTTCGTGATTAAGCTAATCCCGCCCGGCCCCACTCCCCCCTCCTCCTCCTCCTTCACCAAAAGCAGTTTTTTTTTTTTTTTTTTTTTTAAAAACAAGAAGAAAACAAATAAAAGCAAGGTGGAAGAAAGCAACACCCCCACCAGCTACCACCATGCACAGATAAAGCTTTCCCCAACATATCTCTATAGTTCTACCACTTCTATGCTATAACAATCTTTTAGACCAAAATACCCCTGCTCCTGACCCCACTTGTCTCCCTCATTTCTCCATAAATACCCCTCCCCTGCAATGCCTTCCTTCCCTTTCTCCTTCCTTCTTCACCCCCTCCCTCTTTTTCTCTCTCTCTCTCTCTGTGGCTCAATCTCTGATCAGCCCCCTTTTTTCCATTTCCGGGAAAATGCTGGATTTCCAATTCCCAGTTCTCCATGAATCCGAAATTCAGGAGCTTCTGTCTCTTTTCGAAACCGACCAGCTTAGGTGACTTCGCAGTCGGTTCAGAGGACGCAACGGCGGTTTGTCCAGTGAGCAGCGAGACGAATGATATCGAACCGGGAGTCGGCTCGGCGGTCTCGCTGGAGAAAGAAGAAGCATTTAGAAAACCTTTCGAACAGGCTGAACCGGTTGGTCGCCCGACCGGGAGTACAAGAACCAGTTGAACTCTGTTAGCTATCAGTGCCACCTGGTAGGAGGAGATGTTGAGCGGCTGACGTACGAATACTTAGCTCTCAGAAACAAACTTCCAAGACTTATATCAGTTTTGGCACCTGCAGATGCAGCTCAATAATTTTTACGTTAAAAAAATAAATAAAATAAACAAAATTATTGGAATTAATTAACGATGGAAGTGGGGACTATCTTTCCTCGAGGTCTTTGTAGTATCTTTTAGCTCAACAGTGATCTCTGTAAATACATAAAGAAAAGTGAATCCGTGAATCCAATTTTCTTGATTATCCATTACTACTATAATATTGGATATTAATCATGGAGGGAACCCGGAATGTTTGGATCCTTTTGTATGACCCACGTGAAAATCAATGAGAGTTTTTCAAAAGTTTGAAACATCTTGAAAAGTGCGAATCGATAATATATATGTGGCTTGTTGTGCAGACCATATTTTTCTCTCAGGAAAATGCATGTGATGTGATTTTTAATTTTCCTGCCATAGCTCTGAAAACCATATGAATATCAATTATCCCATGTATCAGTTACTTGAACGGCTTTTCTTCTTTGAGTTGATTCGATTCGATTCGATTCGATTCGATTATGGTGTATATGGTATATTCTATTATTCCCCCAAAAGGGTGGGCCAATAGCCATGCATGCCTTCTTTTGCCTTTGGGAGAAACAATCTGAAATTATTAAATTTATTTGACTAGTCAATCCAATGTCGGCAGAGGACAGTGTCGGAAAAGTAGATTTATTTAAGTTTGATGTTAACTGATGATTGAAATGCATATGTTTTGTTTATATATGTCA
Organism: Tetrastigma voinierianum; assembly: GCA_016808115.1. Lineage (NCBI taxonomy): Eukaryota > Viridiplantae > Streptophyta > Magnoliopsida > Vitales > Vitaceae > Tetrastigma > Tetrastigma voinierianum. The sequence continues at coordinate 66,617 of JAEQBH010007739.1, read as the reverse complement.
AAGACTCTCCAAGTGTAGTCGCCATCTGGATGAGGTGAAGGCCACGTGCACCCCAGTCAGCAGATAGGAATACTAATATCTAACGTTTGAAATTTTCTCCCATTTCTTCCACCTGCTCTATGCCTCCATCTATTTTCTATTTGACTTGTCACCGTTCCTCCTTTACAACTACTAATTACAAGCCCACTTTAACTTATTTTTAATATGAAAAAAAAAAATAACATTTGATTTTCTTTCTTTCTACCTTTCTTTTTTCCTTTTACATTACTTAAAATTTTACTCCTATGTATGGATAATTTATTTAAACATTAACTCCAAAATCCTTATTGAAAAAGTAGCAGCCATGGATGGAAAGGAAAGGTTGATACATAGTAATATGGATGCCGCCCCAGTCACTACCATACGTACCTCGATTGATAGCCAAAATTTAAAGCTGATCACTATTTAGTTAATTTTTTATGATAGATAGATGTTCTGTGTAGCCATATTTTCTTCGTGCTGCAGATATGGAAAGTTGGCCAGACCTTAGTCTCGGATGTAATCTAACTTCAAGCCTTTAAGGACTGTAATCAAAGCTTAAATTGGTTTTGGATTAATTTAGAAAGAGGATGTTTGATAAATTAATTTCTTGACATAATTTAGAATCTTTGAGAAGATTAAGGTTGCCTTTGTTGACTTTTTGGCTTTTCTTTTAATTTTTTTATAATTTTTTTCCTATTAAAAAAAAACTAAATATTATAATATAAAAAAATCATATTGACTGTTTCATTCTAATTAAATATTATATATATATATATATATATAAAATTAAAATTTAGATAAAAGTTAAAAAAGATTGAATTTTTTTTTTAAAAAAAACAAACAAACTAAAGCTTAATCCTATTACTCACTACTCAAGAACAAAAGTTTTACTTAGTATTAAATATAAAAAAATGTCACCTGAGTGTGATTGTAAAAATAACTTAATACAATAAGTCAAATATAATTTTTAATATTAAGTCAAGATAATTAATTTATTTTAAATTTTAAATTTATTTTGTCTTACTTAAAAAAAAGTATATTTTATAACTATGATCTATGATTCATAAGAAATATTTTGTAATTTAGTTTATATAATTACGAAACCGATTATATATATATATATATATAGAGGAGAGAGAGAGAGAGAGAGAGAGAGAGAGAGAGAGAGAGAGAGAGAGAGAGAGAGAGAGAGAGAGAGAGAGAGAGAGAGAGAGAGAGAGAGAGATGGAATTGAATGAAGGGAGGCTACCTTCTAATAACAGGGTTTTACTCTATCTGGGTATTCGAGTTGCTAGGCTAGAATATTTAGGACTAGAGAGATGCAAGATTGGCAAGGCCGAAGGAGGTGTATACATACATATTCATCTTCTCAAAAGTTTGAAGGCTATGCATGCAACTTGGTGCGATGAAAGCCTTGTAAAGGATGGGTGGGACGTTTGTGATGTAGATTCAAAGGGATGGAATAAGATCTGTAGCCCCATCAAATCGACCAAAGTATAAGTAATTAAAAGAAGAAAAAACTCATTACGAAAAGAAAGTAGAAAAGAGAGATAGTGTGGTAAGGAGAAGATGAAAAGCGTGGTAGCATACGACTACTTGGGGAGAAGAAGCTTAGCATCATATAACTCTAACTCGAATCATCGAGTGGGTAGCTTCCCTGACAGTGGCAGTCAAATTGGTGGTGCCAGTACTCCCAAAAACAAAAATAAAATAATAAAGGCGTATGATCCTCCTAGTGCACTTACCTCTCAAGTTGCTTTCTTCATTTTGAACCTACCTCTAAAGCTCAAACGCATGTTCCTTACTTCTTACAAGTTCCCACAACCAATAATAATAAAAACCATTCCAATTTCCAATTTCCTTTTTTAATTTAATTTAATTTCCAGAAAAATAAATTTTGGGATGATGTTTGTTGTCTTTCAGGCATTGAATGACCATTGTGATGTTTATTTATTATCATTAGTATTCTTCACTTCAATGACCATTAGTGATTTAGCTGTGCTTCCACCACTGATATTGTTGCCTTGTACTAATTTTCTTTTTGCGTGTATAGTTGCTGGACGGGAAATTCTATTTCACCTAAGATTTTCCTTTTACAAACTTGTTTGCAAATACATGAAAATAAAATGATGAGAGAAAAAAAAAATTACAAAAAGAGAAAAAAAATTACAAAAAAAATAAGGTTTGTCAAAGATTGAGGATGCGAGAGTACCGTGAGGAGTCGCGTCTCGCTTAAAAGCATGTTCTTTGTCTCCTTTGAAGGTGCTGGGGAGACTATCAATTTGATGTCGATCTTTTCGGGATAAAATGGCAATGCAAACGATTATACTGATCATGGCAATCTTGTTTAGATGAAATTGAAACTATGTTCGAACCTATCACCGTACCAACAATGCTCAAACACAGAACTTGATCAACCTTCTAAACAAACAAAAACTGGGAAAAGAAAAAATGGATCTAATCTTTGAGCAAGAAAAGCTCATCATATATAGACACTGAAATGACCATCATTCATTCCTTGGAATGAATGTCATTCATTCCTTTGGAATGAATTTTATACAAACCCTGTTTTCAACAATTCTCTTATGAATGACATTCATGTGAAAATCTTTAAATGTGTGACACAGGGATCGGTGACAACTGTCGTCCAGTGAAATTCACATGAATTTTGGTATTACTATCTTGCCCAAAATATATAAATTTTTATAATAAAAATTATTATATATTCTGTGTATAAATTGAGCCAACTTAAGTATTTTCCGGGAATTATTAAATGAATATTGATTAAATGATTATATGGCTAAGAGCCAAATACAAATATTATATGCTAAATGAGAATTGATTGGACCTGGAAATTAATTCAGGAGAGTGTAAGAACCCAAATTTGAAATTTGTAAAATGAGGACTAAGGGTCAATTGTAAATAGTTTATAGTCTAAGTGTAAATATGAGAGTTAAAGTGCAAATAAAATGAAATATGGGGAACATGCAAAAGCAATTTGGGAAACTTAAGTCAAAGAATGCATTTTTTTGTAGCCAAACAAAAGGCCTTATGAAGAATAAGTGACTTAAAAGACCAAAAAAGGAGAAAAAATGAGAATAAGTGTGGAAGGCCAAACATGGCCTTACACTTAAATAGGAGTTAAAGACGAATGTAGTCGAGGAGCTCAGTTGGAGCAATCCCGTTTTTGGAGAAGGAGAGAGGAGAAAAGGGAGAAGAGAGGTAAGGCAAGAAAAGGATCAAGTTTTGGTTGGGTCTCTTCCCATTTTCTTGCTCCTTTGTGATCAAGCAACTTAAAAGAGAATATTGGAAGTGATTCAAGATAAGGAAACAAAACCCTAACTTCATCTTTTATGATTTTGATTTTGGGGAAAAGCCCTAACTTAAGAAAAATGGGTTTTATTGGTGCTAAACCACTTTTGGAGTTGTTTTGGATGGATTCCGGTGGATTTTGATATAGGATGAATTGGAGGAGGGTTTATTGGAAAAATAAATGAGAATGGCCAATCTTGCCGTTTTCTGGTAACATGAGTGTGGAAATTGCTAAAAGTTGAATGCTGGTACCCATTGTCTTAGAAGAAGTGAATGGGGTACCACTCAAGGAGTGGTCTCGGTACCCGTGAATGAAACCTTTGAGTGCTGATGCCGGTCAAGTGAGTATCGGTATCGTGCTTCCAACAACACTTGTTTTTGTATCCCTTGAACTTTTAAGTCTCGTGTTGTGCAGCTAGGTGTTTGGAATGCACAATAAATTCTTAATGAGGGTTGAAGAATGAAACTAAGTGAAAAACGTACCGTACCTTGCCGCCTCGGCGAAGTGAATTAGTATGATTATTTTTTTAACCACTAAGAGTGGAGAATTTGTATATGACTAGGTAAGGGTGAGGGACGAAACTTTGTGATCGGTATCAAAAGAATGAGGGATCGATAATTTAGTTTGTTCATTGAACCTCTATCCCTTATACCATGTGTATTGATAGTTTACTATGTAAATGTGAAATGATTGTATGGAATATGCATACATCAATTGAAGGTAATCTAAAATCGCATAATGTTTGGAAATAGAGAAATTGTGATGAATTATCAAATATATGCTTGTGTGCATTTATTTGAATTGCAAATGATATTGTCATATTATGACATAACGATTCGAAGAGAATTATTAATGACCCACTTTGCCGGATGAACCAATCGGCATCCGCCATGATGGAAGAATTATATTGTTAAATGTCTCGCTTGGTGGGATGCACCAATTGGCATCCGTCACGATGGCGTATGACATTTGTTAAATGACTTAGTGGGATGCTGATCGTCAGATTATGATGGGGAACGAAACTACTAAATGGGTAAGCACATTTATCGAATGATACATAAGGCGGGATTCACCAAGCGAGAATCAGCCATTGAAAATAAATTGAATAGTGAGGTATGACATAACAAACCTTGATGAGTGAAAATAAGTGCAAACCAAATACATCTTTATGAGTATGCTTAAATCTCATGAATTGAATTATGAAGAAATTGTTGCGTGAAATGCATGTTTGTAAAAATGAAAATGTACAAATGTATAAGCATATCACTTATTGTTTATGCATTGACTATTGGGAAATAGACTAACAAGCATGATTGGATAAAGGCATGTTGTGTTAGATGAAATGTATAGAAGGCAAGTAAGCGTAGAAAATGCTTAACGTGTAATTACAACTATGCGCGGTATCGGTGAACTAGAAGAAGATTCGAAACGAGCGCGAGTTTATGAAAGCGTGAGGCTTATAAACATTATATACTAACATAAGCATACATCGCATGTTGAACATTGGCATTTTGTAATCAAACGAGTTGAACTCAGAAACATTGTTTTGTACTCCTTTTGAAGGCGCATAGAATGACTTTAATGTAAATGTATTTGTATAAATATAAATGCTCATGGGTCTATCGTTCGCAACCGTTTCCAAAATATTTAAAAAAGGGCCTTGTGCCTATGGTAAAATGAATTTGTAAATGTTTATGGGCTTGCCAAAATGAAATGCTTCCGCGTAATTGAAGAGGCGTGGCGACCCCAGGCAGGCGACCTGGTTGGCGGATCGAAGCAAACAGGGCCTTCGGCCAAAAGCCATTTATCAAATACATTTCATTCTCAAATCTTCTTGAGCGATTTCAATTTAAGGGCAGATCCGTAAACATTCAAATTCAAAAGTACCGTTATTATAAAGGCATATCAAGCCCTTTCAAAATGATTTGCAAATAGATAATGAGTTCAAATTGTTTTACAAAATATCGATATTCAAGAAAACATGGGTGAATGCATGTGGGCGTACTCCCGCGGTTCCTTCTCTATGGCCATTGCTCCTCGATCTTGCGTTAAGCTTTCAATCCTTTGCTATAACAGTATGTGGGACCCCTTTGCAGAGCAGATCCGTTTGGCGGATCGAGCCAGGAAATGCAGGATGCCTGTTATCACTCGATCGCGAAATCAAATCTTTGCGGAAGCGATTTCATTAGGACAAACCCTTAAAACATTTACATTTAACAGATACATTCTAATGGAAGGCATTCAAGCCTTTTCAAATGATTACAAAATAGATGTGGAAGTACAAAATGTTTTTGCAAAATATCAAAAGTTGAAAACATGGAATGAATGTAGATGTGGGAAGCCCGAACTCAGGAAATTTCCTTCTTTATATTTCGATGCTCCTCGATCTTGGGTCCGCTTTGTCGACATCATCACTGAATTTTTGCGCATTGGTAAAACAATACGCTAAGCATTTTCATGCTTAGTGGTTCTATACAAATTCATTCTTCAGTTTCAGTTTAAATCAAATCATGCAATTTAACACTTCAAAACTTTCAAACCTTTATGGATGATCAATGTAAATACAATACATATACTTGTTTTATATACAATAAGTTATAGTTCATTGATCATCCCAAAATACACTTTCATATTCAATATTTCACAATCTCAAATCAATTCAATTATGCTACAAATTCAATTAGGATTACGCAATTCAATTAGGTTACGCAATCAATTAGGTTATGCATAATTTGACCTATGTCTTCGATATATAGGATATCGAGTCAGAAGCACGGTCAGCTAGAGAATTTGCAGATTCGGTATAAAAGCGATTTTATAACGTAGTAATAGTCATTGAAATTTGTTTATTTGGTTATAAAAATCAATTAGTGAACACTCACCGTCTGATCCCATTTGGGCGCTGCTGATCGAATTGACACGATATCTAATCGTTCGCGATGCGGTATTTGACCCATATTAGTATAACAATCTGTCAGCCCAAGGCGAATTAAGCGGTTAACATTCTATTAAGGGCATTCAAATCTTTATAGCAAAGTACGAGTACAATATATGTACATTTGTATAAATAGTTCACTTTCAATAGTCATACAATTTCCTTTAAACATTTACAATCAATTCCTTCAAATCAGTTTAAGCAAATTCAATATGCTTTTCTTATGCATTTAGAATAAGCCTTTGAAATAAATGAAAGCGAGAATAGGAAAAATAAAACAAACATGCGAAAACTTGAAAGCGAGGAATAGAAGTCGGTGAGAACAAACCCAAAGCTTTGCACTTTGGTTCAAATCTCGAATACCAATCTCGGTTGGGTTTTCCTCTCGTTATTTATTAAAACCATTAAAGAACAATATTATTTGTAACGTGCTAGTGGTTTGGTTAGGATCGGTACTAGAGTTTAATATGAGTTCAAATTTCAACAAGATATATATAGATGGATTCTTGACTCAATGGAGCTCCATAGAGTCGAGAACACCAAGCAGTTCGGATTGAAGAAGTTGCTGACCTTCCGAAGTTGGAGTCCACGCGTAATCAAACCAACAAAGCTGACCCCGGCTTGGCCGAGGTGTCCTGACTGTCTGGCTCAGGTGACACAGCCACGACTCACCTATTGTCCTCTACAAGCATATGAATGGCTTCTTGACTCAATGGGCTTTCCATAGAGTCCAACGCAAAGCAGAGTTCGGTTGAAGAAGTTATGACCTTCGAGGGTTGGAGGTCACATTAGTCAAACTAGGCCCGAGCTGACTGGGCCACATTAGTGACACGGCCGAAGGTGGTCAGCGGCTGGTGCCTTGGCCGAGGTGCATTGGCCGAGGTGGTCATTGGCCGAGGTGCATTGGCCGAGGTGCACTAGCGGGGTGCGACCGGGGGAAGAGACATCTTGGGCTCGATTATCCGAATTGAGAAATTGGCTTGTTTATCAAGTTCATTGATGTGGCTAATATTTACCAGAAGCCAAATTCCCGTTATTTCTTACCCAAAATTCAGTTCTAAGGTCCGGCTAATGCGTATGATCAAAAATAGGGAGATTTTCTTGGTTCAAATTGCAACCAGACCTTTCCCAAAACACATCTATAGGAGCCTTGGAGGCTCAACCTACGACTCAACCACTAACGAAATGAGTTGGGAGTTTCCAAGAAACCAGACCATACACAAGATAGAGGGTTCCAAACCGTATATCTATTCTTTCTATACCCAAAACTAGACAAATCCATACTATTGTACAAAAAAAATTGATACTTTTCCATACGGAACGTAACAAGTTCCATACACCCATAGTTTACATACCTGTGATCTTCTTTTCCTTTCCTATTCTTTCTTAACTTTCTCTTCTTTGCTTCCCTTCTCTTCTCTCTTGCTTTTCCTTTTCCTTTTCTTATGGATCACTCTTAATGTCGTATTTTAAAAGGAGGGAAACTTTCTCATCTTTATAAAATCACTGAAGCTTATTTGTCTTGAAGCATAGAGCATAATGTACCCTCTTGCATTAGGACACATCAGTGTCCATTTAGTGATGCATAAACACAAATCTATATTCCTTCTGAATTGACTAAGTGAGCAGAACCTCGATTAAGAATGCTTCGACTTATCAAAACTTCTTTGACATTCTTCACCCCATTCAAAATTTTCACATTTTCTGGAAGCAGTCTCGTCATTGGAAATTTGCGATCGCCAGCTTATAACAAATCTTATTATTAACCTTAGTCAGGAAATGTGCAACACGTAACATTTCTTGGTGGCTTTGTTAAACAACTACTTCTATTTTCTTTGGACCACTTGGTTTCCTTATTTTGATCTAATGTACGAGGATTTTCATTTTTAACCGAACTCCACACTTGCTCAATTTAGCGCCTATTGCTCTTTTCTCGAGTGCCAGCACTGCTCGAGGTATGTGTCGTGATTTCCGATCTTTCAAATACAAGAATGTCGTCCTATGAACACTCGACAAAGCTAGTCCTATACGATTAGGAAAACCACGATTCATTAGGTCCATGAAAGCCGTTGGAGCATTTGTCAAACCAAACGGCAAGGAACTCATAATGTCCATATCGCGTTCTAAACGCCGTTTTATGCACATCCATCTTTAATTCTCAACTGATGATACCCGGATCACGAAGTCAATCTTCGAAAAGATACTTGCACCTTTTAGTTGGTCAAACAAATCATCAGTGCGGGTACGGATCTTATTCTTTATAGTCGACTTGTTCGGTTGTCTATAATCAATACATAGTCGAGAAGTGTACCATCTCTCAGCTGCCCAGCAAAAGCACGGGAGCTCCCCATGGTGATACACTTGGTCGAATAAACCCTTTTTCTAGTAGTTCTTGCAATTGCAATTTCAATTCCTTTAGCTCTAGTGGAGCCATTTTGTACGATGTAATGGATGTCGGTGTGGCACCTAGTACAACGTCAATATGGCTTCAATCTCACACATGTGGGGCGATCACAGTAACCACTTTCGAAACGCGTTTAGGAAAGTTGCTGTAACAGTAGGGATATTGGATACACACGTAGGCAGCTGCGTATCAATTACATAAAGCGTTGGGCTTCACATCCTTCCGCCCGTTGTTACAGTAATTGGTTGCGGATATCACGATAGATACAGGTGATTGACCTCTCACCGATGAAAGTTTCTTCATCTTCATTTGGCAATTGTTCATAAGGTTACTCTTTTCATTCTACAATCATTGTGCTTGATGTGAGGGACGACAGTCCATCCCGATATCACATCAAACTCCACGAAGGATAACTGATCAAATCCCAAAGAATTCATACTCTCGTGTTTTGATGGAACCAATCTCTACACCACATTCCGCGATAACACTGGCGGGCGGGTTGGTCACTAAGATGTCATACTGGGTTTCACTCTCGATGGTACCCCGAAGTTGGGTATGTGATTCAAATATAGCAATTGGGTTGACCAGGAATTCAATCAATGCATGTCTGTTAGTATCAAGATTTGGAAATGAGCTATCACATCCGACGTCTGCCATATTCCACTGCTTTCATTCATGCTCTGGCTGGAGCACGACCATCTTACCTACCCAAAGGTTTGCATGTCCTTGTCTAGAAACACTTGGTGATGCAGCACTCTTGTTACCTTTTTGTACCACTAAAGTTGCGCCCTCAATAGAGTCTTTATCAAATAAAACGAGCACTAGAACAATCTCTTTCTATGCTCTTTGGATCATAAATCAAAGCTGGCACAATAAGTCTCTGACATTCTCCTTTATGATTTCTCCATGATAGGGCTTGATAAGGAAACGATCACATCCTCTAAACACACTCTGGTGTCTTGTTGGCAATCTTTGTAGTAGTAAATATTTATCTGGTAACTTTGGCATGTTGGCCCAGAACATGTGATCCTAAGATTTCTTCCTTTCTTTGTTGTTGCGAACTAGGCGGCCAAGGTTTTCTTTCTCTGTCTTTTATCTTTTCTCTCTCTTTCCTCTTTCTTTACTCTTTCCACATTCAATGCGCATGTCACGATTTTGGAGAAATCCTCATGGAAAAATGTTGTGACATGGGCTCGAATATGGTCATTAAGGCCGTCTTCGAACTTGCGACACTTTTCTTCTTCACTCACTAGGATCTCGGGAGCATACTTGCTCAACCGTGTGAATTCTCTGATATTCGATTTTTACTCATCTGTCTTTTAGCCAGTTATGAAACTCGAATCCTCATGTTGCTCATTTAAATGCGACCCGCAGTGCTTCTTAATATCCGAAGAACTTCCATGTAACTCTCTCGATGGTGTAGAGCTTGACCTGATTGAATGTTATAGTAGTTTTTGGGCGATTAGAAGACTGATGATAGAAAGCGGTGGATTACGAATTTAAATGCTCGGACGTCATTTGGACATGAAGTGGAATTTTAAAATTGTAACCGAATGCACACAGGAATAATGAGTTTTCTTATTATATCCGAATGGAGGGTTTGCAAAGGAATTTGTAGAAATTTCCAGTTCTATGACTTTGAAGGCGATATTTAGAAGAGAATAGGAGATTTAAGTGAATAGTGATTTCGGGGCCAGAAAATTGGAGCCTGTCTTGAAATTTTTGAAATTGGGTAGGAAATACGAAAATGTCGAATGATAGTAGAAATTAAAAGCGAAAGCGGTGAAGCGAGTCCGTTTATGGATAGTTTCCGAGCGTCCGACGTGGTACGGATAATATTATTTATTAATAAATTTCCGTTTTTAATGATTTTAAATCTAATTTCGGTTGAGGAGCACGGAATCCAACTGTGAAGGATTTGTTTGAATAATTCATGGTTAATTTGGAAGTTTAGGCGACCATAGAATATTTTTTGACAGTTTGATAGTTGTATGAGTATAAAATTAGCTGAGATAAAAGCTGCTATAAGGAGATATTTTATTATGAGAGCCAATTAAAACTTTTTCTTAATGACTAAGTTATGAATAAAATAATAGGTTAATGGATTTGTGATTCATTAGAATGGACCAATGAGCTTATTTGGTTCAAGGTAATTTTTGCAGAAAAAGTATGAAGGGCAATTTTGGAAAGAGTTAGTCAAAATATAATTTAAGAGGTTAAGTTGTCTCTCAAAAGGAGGGAGAACCCGTAGGAGAGAAAGGAGGGGAAGAAAAGGAAAGAAAGGAGGAGAGAAAGGAAGCGAAGAGAAAAAGAGTGAAGGGCCCAGTATGAGATGTGATTTTCTCCTCAGGTCAAGCTCTGCAAGTGATCTTCAAGTGGTAATCGAGGAGAGAGGAGTAAAAGAAACTCAAGAAACAAGTAAGTTTCATGGTGGGAAAGTTAGGGTTTGATGTTTTCCATGTTTAATGTCTTAGAATTCTGGTATGGATGTTAAATTGATGGTATTTAGGTTTAATGGTGCTTGAATTTAAGATCGATTGAGAAAGCGCGTGGTTTAGAGTTGGGGTTTTGACAATCAAGTGAGTGGGGTTAGGGTTTGATAGTGAATTGTGTGGGTTATGTTGGAAGAATGGGTATGTCGTCGATTTAAGTGTTTAGAGTGAAAGAAAAAAATGGAAGAAAAACATTTTAATTGATTTTGGGCAGCAGTCTCAGTCGGAAATGTCCTGTTTTCTGTTTTGACAGTTGCAGTATTTTGGCCATAACTTACTCAATTTTGATCCGATTTGAGTGATTTGAGTGGCTACGTAAAATAGACTTGAAGGAACAAAGCAAGAAGAGAAGGTATCGCTAAATTCTGATCCTAAGTGGCCTAAATATTCCTCAAGTGTAGGACCATGTGCAAAAGCCAAATTCTGGTTCAGTTTTTTGAACATAGATTAGCCCGGTTATTTGGACGTGGGTGAGTTTGGTGTACTCCGGGTGGGTGATTCAATTGGAATAGAGACCGCACCTTAGCTTTAAATGAGTATAAGGAAATAGTGTCAAAATATGAAGTCAAGACCTCCGGAAAATGAGTAATACAAGCTGTCTTTTCAGAAAATCATTAAAATGACTAGTTGGCATGAAATGCCGCCAGCTTTTAGTTTGGATGATCCGATTAGGATTGATTCAATTCTAAGTAAATAGATTCCTAGAGGAATAAGAATATAGGAATGAGTGTTTATGGTGGATTAAATGAAATTATAGTTAATGTGTAATTGTGATTTTCTTGGAAAAGGTGAAAAGGGTAGCATCGGACGAGGCAGGGAACTCGGCGGGAAGCAAGCTGGGATTGAGCGGTGGCTGTGAGTGTAAAAATGATGTTTTGCAAATTGAGTTTTTAAAAGTGAATTATTTTGATGTTAAAATGAAAAGTTTAATGTAAATGTTTATGTGCACCAAATGAAAAGTTTTGATATGAAATGCAAAATTTAAATGTACATGTTTATCTTGCATCAATATATATATATTTATATTAAATTATATATGTAATAAATATGTTAAAGCGTTATGAAAGTTTAAAAGCGTGTAAAGAATCGTATGTTAAGGCATTATGATTTAAAAAACGTGTAAAATTGCATATGTATATTTGCATATATATATGAGTTTTCATGATAAAGTAAAAGGATTTAAATGGATTTATAAATGTAGTTTGATAAATGTTTTGCGATAGTTATACCCTAACCACATTATATTTGTTATGACGATGTATCGAATGAGGGTACCTTAGAGCGTGTAAGGATTTGGGGGTAAGAGTTATGGGTTACTAGCGGGGGAGGGTGGGTGTCAAGAGTAATATCCGCTACAGCGTGATAAGGTGCTATGGCCCGGAACTATGCAAGGCGTGAGTTTCTCAGCGGCATAGTGGTTATGGCCCCGGAATGTGAGGCGCCTCACTTAGTCGTACCGGAAACTGTTCGGTGTGTTATCTCCACAGGTTCATCGAAGGAAAGAAAAGAAAGAAAGAAGTTTAAGGTATAAATGGATTTTAATTGTATAAGTATGTATTAGAAGGAAAGAAATAAAGTTTAAGGTATAAATGTTTCAAAGCATAAATGGATTTTAAATGTATAACTATTTATTGAAAGAAAGTTTAAGGCATAAATGTTTCAAAGCATAAATTGATTTTAATGGTATAAGTATTTATTGAAAGAAAGTTTAAGGCATAAATGTTTAAGGTATAAATGATTTTAGTTGGATAAGTATGTATTATTTTGGTATATACGAAAATGTTATTTTAATGAAAATGTACGCTCACTGGGCTCCTTTAGCTCCATTCTTTTTCCATGTGTTTTCAAAACATTTTCGGGACCGGGACGGTGCGTCGATAGAGGACCATACATGCGATGGTCGAGCCCGGTGATGAGACGACGGTAATGATTTCATTGTATATATATGTTTGCATATTGTTTATGTTGAATATTTTTGTTATATATATGTATATGTATAAAGTTGAAAAGGAACTACGTGGGCTTTGATCCTCGGGTGGATGAGAATGCGTAGGCGGTTGGCTTAAGTGGCTCAAGCCCAGTAACTTTTGATAAAAATGGGCATAGATTTAAGAGGTTTGAATGTTTTGATGATTTGAAGTAAAACAAATGTATATGTATGTATATTGTGTTGATTGGGTTGTGAATGAGAAGTCCCTAATATGGAGTATATTAGTTTATAAGTGTTTTTAAATGCTTTTATCGAGTTTTGCAGAATTTGGGAAAGTCAGAAAACGAGGAGGAAACTGGCGATTTTTAAGAAAAATCCGAGTTTGAAAAAACAAAGAAAAGAAAAAAAAAAAATTAATAACCGGCTTCCGCATTATTTTCTAAAGGTATGTTAAAGATTGTAAGGGTTCGCTCCATGGATTTTATTTGACAGGTTTTTAAGGAAAGAGTTTCTATATCCGTTCTCTTGGAAGATCCCCCCTCGGGTTCATGAGGTTAATCCGGGTCGGGATCCTTCAGATGGTGTGGTCCTGGTCACGGAAACCCACCACTGATAAGCCTCATCCTGTAGTAATGAGGTCGCACATTCCAACTTCTCTTCAGTTGTGCAATGCATTTGCACAAGCATTCGCTCGGTTCTCTCAAGCCAATTTTCTGCCATAGAAGGCTCATCCTCTTTCTTTCCCATAAAATCTACAGGTCGGTACCTTACCATTCTCTCAATGGCTGATCACTTTGTGGAGCAATTGCAGCTGGTTGCCTGGCTCTTTGCAATGCCTGAGCTAGCTGCTGGAGGATACCATGTCGATCACGCCACTTGTTACGGTTCATTCATTGGTGGGGCATGGGATGCTTGCCACCTTCCAAACTAAACCGGGGCCCATTTAGGCGAGTCCTTGGTCATCCTCGACCTTAAGGAAGCCGAGCCGTCCATGCTTATCTATTAAGACCCGGCCAAGATCCGCATCAAAGTCATGTCATCTCTTTGTAATAGAATGAAATGAATGTTATACCACGATTTCAAAATCATTTACAAACAATTTTAAATCATTTGTAGAACCGCTAAACCTAGACTGCGATACCACTAGAGCGCAGGACCCCTTTCCCTAGACGTTCGTCCGTTTTGGCGGATCCGACGAAATACAGGATGCCTATTTATCACTGATCACTCAAAAATCGAATCTTTGCGAGAGGCGATTTCAATTTATAGCGAAACCCGTAACATTTACATTCTTAATACATTTACAATGAAGGCATTCAAGCCTTTTCAAATGATTTACAAAATAGATATTAATTACAAATGTTTTTCAAAATATCAAAGTTCAATGAAAACATGGAATGAATGCAGGATGTCGAGACGTATTAGAAATTTGTAACATATGACTCATCCTTGATCTTGGGTCATTTCGATGCGCTATCTATCACTCGGTACTGCGCATTGGTAAAATAATACGCTAAGCATTTTTCATGCTTAGTGGTTTATCTAAATCCATTCTTGATTTAGTTTAAATCAAATCTTGTCTGATTTAACACTTCAAAACTTTCAAAACCTTTATGGATGATCAATGTAAATACAATACATATACTTGCTTTATATACAATCAGTTATAGTTAAATTTGATCATCCCAAAAATACATTTTATATTAAATATTGCAATCTCAAATCAATTCAATTATGCTCACAAATTCAATTAGGATTTTAATCAGTCAGATTCTTAATCGAAGATTGATTTATGCCTTAACGGAATTTAACCTATGTCTTAAGTATATAGGATATATCGAGTCATAGGCACGGTCAGCGTTTTACTTAGGTCGATATAAAAACGATTTTATAACATAAATGCGGTCTACATTGGGAGTGGCGGCGGATTATAAAAAATCAATTAGTGAACACTGGAATGCGATTAAAGTTGAAATTGTGGCGATCGGTGGCAAATGCAATCTGATCGTTCGCGATCTTTGCTAATTTGACCCCTATTGGTATACCGTCATCATATCTGGTAAGCGGTTAACATTATTACATAAGGCGTTCAAATCTTTTATAGCAAAGTATAGTACAATATGTACATTTGTATAAATAGTTCACTTTCAATAGTCATGCAATTTTCATATGCAAACATTTTACAACTAATTCCTTCAAATCATTTAAAACAATTCAATATGTTTTCTTATGCTTGATTCGCATGCAAAGTAGGTGTTGCGGAATCAACAAGAACATAACAAATTCTCCTGCTGCTTTGTAGCAAAACTCTTTGCGATATGAGTAACTCTAGAGGTAGAACACGGGGATGGGTTTTCTTAGTACACACATGATTTAAATTGGAGTTCAAATGGTGAATTTCACTTTGGATTTAAGAGAATTTATAAAAACAATGAGAACTAGTTGTTTTGCGGGTTGAAAGCAAATAAGAAAAAAAATTGTAAAATAGAACCCCTTGGAAGTGTGGGGATGCCAGGCTTGGGGATCCTAGGGCGGCGGGGTATCCGAGGGTCATTTCCTGCGCGTTGGGGAGGGATGACATAGTCATCTCCGACAGGATCTTCATTTAGCTATAAAACATAACCCCGAAAATAATTATCCCCTTTTGAAAAATGGGTGTTCGCTGAAGCGACGATAGTCATAAACGATGAAAAAATAGAATCTCCTTGGCTCCACCTTCAATGATGCATGAGGGTAACTAATGAATCTCGGTGGATCTAGCAACGAAGCATCACTAGACCACAAAAGCACACGAATAATAGCCATTCGAGGGTTCGAAGGGATAAAACCTAAAGTTATAAATGGAACATAAAAGCGCTAGTGAATGTAGCGTGAAGACGGTGCCCTCCGGTAGCAAGATCTGTTCCCGGGCGACCTTTTGGCTTTCAAGGAGGAAAGAAAGTTTTGGCCGCTCATCCTCCGAGAGTTGTCATCCTTGGAGGTGTTTGGCAGCCTGAGGGAGAAAATGAAAGAAATTCGAGGGAAAAGGAGGCGGAAAGCCACAGCTCTTTGTATTCTTAGAAAGTCTCTTTACGATTAATGCAGTCGGGGGCTTTTATAGCCAACCCATAATACAAATTACAAAAATAACATAGCAAAATAACTATTACAATACAGAGGCAAAAGGGAAGAAAACCATAAGAGTCAAGAAGCAAAAATGGGCGACGCCGGGGAAGGAACGGCGGGATGAGCAGTGTGCATTATGGTGAACGATGGCGTGTACTTCTGCGGTGCTCCATTTTTCTTCACTTTTTGCTCTTCTTTCAGCCACGGGATCCGATCTACAACAATGAGTTCAACCAGTTCTTGAGTTTGAATTATATCGATAATTTTAGCGCAGTTGGCTGCATAAGCGCAAATTTGCCACAAATGCGATCGAGGAAGAATAACGGGGACCTTAATGTGTAAATGGGTTAATTACGATTAATACATAAAAGAATGCTGAAGCATAATAAACATGGTTCAAATAGCACTTTTTGAGCCTTATCACTTTTCCTACCTTACACATTGCTAGTCCCTTAGCGATGAAAGAAAGAAAGAAAGAGAAACATACGAAACAACATCGAAAATTATGTTATAAAATTATATTTCAAAAAAGGTTGTAAATGAGTAATGCCTAACCTAAGTAAGGTATGTCAAAACTAGCCTAATAACCATCTCGAGAGAATGAATGTCATACAAAATTAGTATATCAAAGAGCTTCCTTCTTGGTGAATCAACCCGAGAGACACCTTTAAGTGTTTTGTTTGATCGAGTTCCTCAAAAGCAATAAAGCTGCTAGCTATGCCCTTTGCCCTCAACTTCGAGAGCTCTTGCATACCTAGGACATAACCAACCTAAATAGATCGGGACCCACTTTTATTCCATGATTCTTTTTGTGTTGTAGGGTGCGATGCTGATGAATCGACACCTGCTTTGAGAGTCCATGTAGCAGGATCTGAGTGACTCCCCAGCCGAATTAAGGCTTAGGGCGCAAGTCATAAGGATCTTTCGACCACTAACTCTTCGGGTTTCACCGGGACCCGAATGATTTGAAACTCCAGCACCTGGCTAGCTAAGCCATCACCCCGTCCGCCGTGCGGCCATTTAAGTCGGTGACTCGACCAGTTGGCTTAAGGCCTTAGGGCTTTAAGTTTTCCATATACCCTCGGGCCCAGTGCTCGAGGTTTCAAGGCCAATGATTGCAATTTTCTTCTTTTCTTTTTCTTTTTCTTTTTTCTTTTCTTTTCTTTTCGAGACACATTGGGCTTATTCATGGGGGTCCTTAACTTGTGCAATTGGTCGTGAAACTAGGGTAGGTTTACAATGTTTAGGAAGTGAAAGCCGGTTTTTCAACTTATTGAAGAAACCTAGTGCACAAAGGTGTGGTTAGCTAAAGGTGGAATAGTATGGTCGTGAAAGGAACAAGAGTTCAAACTGATCAATCAATTAACTAGGCATGGAACCAATCTAACATCAATAGAATTGACAATGTTTCAATTTTTCAACCGCAAGCTAGCAAATACAAAAAAAGCGGTGCAAAATGTGCAAGTTTTGAATTGAAAGTAAGTCAGAAGTATAACAGCTTCATAAAGGAAAACTAGTAAGCCATTGAACATACAAAAATGTGCTTGCTCAAAATAGTAACAAAACATATTAAATGTCACTTTCTCGCTAATCCTCCCCCAACCAAATGTCACATTGTCCGCAATGGGGCTTGGATTGGAAAATTAGAGAAGGAAGTGCTACCTCCTTGATGAAATGTACTCGTTGATGGATATGAGACTTCGTAAGCTTTCCATCGAGACCTTATTCACTGCTTCGCTCAAATAAAACAAGCAGATAAAAGCAGAAAAAAAGTGACCAGTTGGAGCATTTTTAAGATTTCACCTTCATAATAATTTCAAAAGTGTTCTTTCTGGCTATATTTGGATTTACACTCTAAGCTTCCAACGGTACCAAAATTCACCCAAAACTATCACGGTAGTTACTAAAAACAAAATAATAGCGAAAAATGGAGGGGCTACGAAAATTCGCAACTTGCGAAATTATTTTTTTTAATAATACAAAAATAAAATAATAATAAAAATTTATGAGAGACAAAAATTTTTTTTGAATAATAAAAAATTATAAAAATTAAAAAAATAAAAAACTTTTTTTTTACCTGAATTTACTGTTCATGTTTTGTCTCATATGGGGAGCCTTCCGTATAGGTGCTACAGGACGGTTGCGAAATTTCTGTGGTTGCGAAATTTCGTAGGTTGCGAATTTTACTCTGCACTCCGCTGCTGCAAAAATTTGATAAAAACTGCAAAATAAACATTAAAAAATTAAGAAAAAATCATAAAATGAAAATTAATCTAAAAAAACAAAGATTAACTAAAATTAGAAAATCTAAGAGGAACACCAGTAAAATCAAAATAAAATAAAATAAAATAAAATAAGATAACACAAGCAAAATCAAAACAGTGCTGGGAGACTCCAGGGTCCCCTAAAAACCGCTTTTTTAAGCCTTGGAGGTCATGGAACCGGTGGAGTTCTTTAAATGCCGAGGCCTTCGCGTGTCTTAATCCTCAAACCACCTAACCAATTCCGCTATGCCAGTGCAGCGGGCAGCCGCTAGTGTCTTTGATGTATGGCAAAGGCTTGAACAAAGGCCACTAATTTTCTGAGGTTTCAGAGCAATGTGCAAAGGTAGATGGGGGTGGCCTCAGGCTAAGTGTTTCGTGGTTCGAGCAGGTCGCAGGTGCGGGCAAGATATACACCGAGTCAATAGGGGGTAGGGGTAAATTGTATCCTGGTGTTCTTCCACTGCCTCCTCAGTCAACAAGGGAAGGATTTCTTTCTTCTCTCCTCCATGGCCCATAGACAACACATGATTTCCTGGGCATCCGCAGCTCTCGGTGAGCTCGCCGGTTCCTCTTCAATTCCTCCTCTGCCGCAAACAGCCTATTCACCCAAAATAGTTTCAGTCAAGCACTTTTCCTCCAGATTCTCCTCCTCTTGATGTGAGATGGATTGCTGCAGGATGTCAAATTCCTGATCAATTTCGCTCTGGAACACATCCAATTCTCGTTTCAGTGGAGCTCTCTACTGTGCCGGCTTCTCGATTGGCTTCGACAAGCCACGCCTTTGCTCCTCTATGAAATTATCCACTAGTTTGCTCAAGTTCGCATCGCTTCAATCAAGATGTCACGCCCGAAACCCACCCTTAGGGGCATGATCGTCACCCACACCCTCAAGCCTTCATCAAGGTTTGAAGTGTGAAACGACACTAACCTTCTTGTAACTCGGATTTTTGTCCAATTACTAATCACATATTCGCAGTAAATTCGTTAACCTTCTAAATTCATAAATTCTCCAAATTCAAAATTTAATGCCGATAAAAATTTCTTCTAAATATTCAAATCTCAATTATGCATGTCATATAGAGTCGTCAGACAAAACAATATTCAGATCTCTCAAATCCAACTTTGTACTAATATAAAAAAGGAATGTTCATCCAAGCCGACTTTCAAATTAACTTTCAAAACCCAACATTCTCACATAAACATGAACTTATGAGTTCAACATGATCCAACATAAAGTCTCTAATCAGTCCTAATGATGACGATCCCCAACCTAGACATCACCTCGCGGAAACCAAAAGTACCTAAAATATGTCAACTTAACGTGGTTGTGCCAAAGCCTGTCTAAATACTAAATACGCTTCATGGATCAAAAAGTTTCTTAATCATATAACAAATAGGGAGATGTTTTTCATCAAAACTTTGATTCAAAATAAGCTCTGAACATTAACAAAATATACTTCAAAATATTCTCACATCCATTTCAAATCGCTTCATATCAATGCGATCCAGACAATTTCATATCAAAATTCGATTCAAACACTTTCATATCAAATCCAAAATCAAATACATTTCAAATATATTTTTCTCTGGTCATCAAATATCAAATGGTGCCTAGTTACTTTCATATCAAATCCAAAATCAAATACATTTCAAATATATTTTTCTCTGGTCATCAAATATCAAATGGTGCCCAGTTATGTGGGACTTTCAAATGGTGGTTAATGCAAATCGTCTTTGCGGATTCGAACCAAACACTACTAGTACTAGTAACCTTCTAACCAAAACCCTGTATACGGTATTCAAATCAATTGCGATTCCCACCAAGAAAACGTGAAAAGCCAACTATTATATCCCGTCGACTGGCTGCCAAATAGTGTCAACTATTATTCCTCTGACGTGGCCGAACTTAATCGTAGTCAAATATTTCATTCAAGTTCAAATTACAAAACATCATATCTCCACATTTTCTTTCGTGAAAACAAAACAAATCTCAAAAGAGCAATCATATAAACTACTTTCTTTGATCCATGGATAATCAAATAAATAAAACAAGTAAAACTTTTCATAAACCAAGATTATATATAATTCAGCTTAAAATAATTTTCATCCAAATGAAGTAAACAAACAATTTTATTTATTTATTTTTTTTCTACATTAATATCCCTTACACGTACATATATATAAAAATAGTAATTTTTCGAAAAGCTGTACAGAATCCCTTTACCTCAAAGAAGTACTAAAGCTTTAAAGAGTTAATCCGAAGAATTTCACCAATGAAATATTTCTCCAAAATAATAAGGAAGAAACTACAATCATTACTTATTTATCTAAAACCCTCTAATTGATATTCTTAACAATTATATTATTTTTGTTCCCACCTCTAAACATATTGACAACTGTTCAAAATGATAACTATTTGAATTAGGTAGTTTTACAAATTTTATAAACTCCATATTCTTGATCTCGATTTTAATAATTTTATTTATTTTTATACTCTTAATCCGAATCTAAATCTTTTTACTATAAAGAAATAATATTAATAATATTTTTACAAATTATATTATTACACAATACACATCTAGCCTTTTTACTCTAACAATTATCATACTTGACAACAAGTATTATTAACGGATCTTATTTCCTATAATTAAGTAAATAATTATTCTAATCATATTCCTTATCTAATAAAATCTCAATCCTTAATAAAATATTTACTTGCCAAAATACATATATCTTTAAATACTTATCAAATACAAATATTTATACAGAATTCAGCCTTTTCAAATTTATCTTATTTGTTTATCATTATTTTCTTTCAAAATTTATCCTTAAATACTTTTTCATTCTCATACTCAAAGTAATTCAATATGACACCACCAATCCTTATTTTATTTTATTTCTAAAAAAACGAAAGTGTAATCTAAATCTGACTTCTTCAGGGTTGATCTAAACTGAAAAAATTAAAGAATCTACATCAAAGAAATCTAGAAAAGAAATGTATAAGATCTTACTCTGTGAGAAATTTGTTCTTCAAACCCTAGATCCAGCCGTACATCCGAATTCTACCCGTTTGAGAGAAATCTGTAAAGAATAATAGAAATTATTTTCTTTCTTACTCCACCCTATATACCTGAGGTATCTATTAAGAAGGCCTTTTACCCTCTTTCATTAATTTATACCTATTATGATTGGTCATTATACTATTTCATGTCATTAAATTAATTGATACCTATTATGATTTGTCATTATACTCTCTTTCTATGTCATTATACCTATTTTATTTCCAATTTATAATTTCTTTCACAAGCCATTAAATTAATTGATACCTATTATGATTTGGTTTATACTCTCTTCAAGGTCATTATACCTATTTTATTTCCAATTTATACTCTTTTTCATGTCATTATTATTTTTCTTAATTTAGACTCTATACAAATTCCTGTCATTATTACTTCAGAATCCTATACCTATACAAATTCCTATCATTATTTTCCCGACACACCCCCACCCCCTCCATGGGGCGTGTCGGCCACCCACGTAAACCCACCGCTACTCCCAACGTACTGTAAACCCCGTGGAAGTCGGTCGTATCGCTTGCCAAACCCCATAAAAATTTTCTTTGCTAAACTTATGATTTTATAAAATTTCAAGAAAGATAACAGCCTGTATATAGATATGTCCCAAACTCAGATACATCCAATTTACACTATATCCAAATATGGCAATCAGCATACCAACACATTCTCACAAACTAATGCATGTGACATACATATGCTCCATTATACAAGTTCAAAGTATTTCCTTACACAATATTCTTAATTACAAAGACTGATATAAAATGTCGAGAACTCACCGCTCCAAATATCCTGAGTGTCTCAGACTGAAAATAGTTTTTAAAATACAAACTAATGAGCTAAACGAGCTCAGTGAGTGTATGCTTTTATAAAATGTTTTGCTTTTCCGGAAAACATCTCAAAAATGTAAAACTCTCTTTTACAATTATTTTTCAGAAGCTTTACTTCGCTTTGCTTACTTGCTTTTAAAGTTTCTAAAAATTTTCTTTGCTTGCTTGCTTTTGTACTTGCTTTTAAAAGTTTCTAAAACTTTTCTTTACTTGCTTGCTTGCTTTGCTTTTCTTTAAAAGCTTATAAAACTCTCATTTATTGCTTGCTTAGAAGTTTATAAACTTCCTAAATTTCTTTGCTTTGCTTTTATCTTGTTTTGAAAAATTTCTTAAAACCTTTCACAAACCTTGCTTTAAAAGTTTCAAAATCCTTTTCTTTCATAAAATGGGAGCCCTGGCTCAACTCAAGATTCTTTGAAAAAAATAAAACCCGAGCCTGGGCTCAACCGCTTGCTTTAAAATCCCACGGGAGCTGGTCAGTCCGATCGTTTTGAAATCTAAACGGAGCTCTGGCCAACCGTCATTTTAAAACTCTCCTAGTTCTCGAATGACCGGGAACCAATGGTCGATTTTTCAAATCAGATATTACGCTTATAAAACATCAACCACTCCGAAAATCATTTTCGGCTACTGTACCCTAGTAAACACCTGGTTCGGGCGACCGCTACGGCGGGCTGACCGCGGTCCGCATCACCTTTTTTCCCAAGTGAATGATGGAATCGACCGGTCGCCATCACCATACGTAGTTGTTCTCATAACCTTATATACTCACGACGCGCTACACTATTCCTTTAAATGCATGATGGCGTCCTAAGTTTGCCGACTGTGCAAAACTAAAATGCATATATGAGATCCTAACACCACCGTGCACGCATTTTAATACCCTCCGACCGGTTTTCCCGCTTTAGAACTGGTGGTGGAAGGCCTATTTTTCACAAACATTCTCATTGCTTGTTTGCATTTCTTTGAAAATGGTTTTACAATTTAAAACCATTTGCTTCGGGTTATTTGAAGTGGTTTAATTATTCAAAAACCATTTACTTACTTGCTTGCTTGAAAGATGGTTTACAATTTAGAAACCATTTACTTACTTTTCAAAAATGGTTTAACTCAAAACCATTTGCTTGCTTGCTTGAAAATGGTTTGAACTCAAAACCATGAATACCAGTGCAAAACAATTTATAATAATAATAATAATACACTAGTATTTGGAAAATGAGTTTAGAACACTCACCTCTTTGTCATAAACTCGAAAGCACGCTCCACAACTTTCCCGCTGCTTTTAGCCTACACACTCGATGTATTAGATCACACACGCGCAGACAACCAGCACTCGCACACTTTGTGTGCTATAATTAAAATTTTCGTAAATAGTGGGCCCCAAATGCCATTCACGCATATGGCTAGGTTCTAGACTAAAGGACTTTCCATATAGTCTAAAAACACCCGAAAAACATTTCGGTAATTTCGTCTGTGACCGTTTGAATAAAATCCCGAAATTTTAATCAAAATCAAGTCTCAAAACAAATCCAAATTCAAATTTCCTGGGATCAGTCCTCGAAAATACCCCAAAATTTCCTAAAATTTCCCCAAAATTCCTAAACTCAATCTAAAATTTGGGACCGAATTTATTACTTTTAAGAATATTCCGTTTCATTATATAAATTTCAGGCCAGAATAATACAAAGAGGAAAATTCCCACCTCTTCAACCTCACAAAGCCAAGATTTCGTGTCCACGCGCAGCTCCCGTCTGCGAAGAGCAATCTTAAACCCTTTGGTTCGAAAATTCGAATTAATTAATAACAGATCCGGGTAAAAACCAAAATTCCAGTTTTTCACATTTACCTGAATTCGAAACTCGTGTTTTTGGTACTCACGCCGTAGCCTCGTCAAGCAGAAAGACTTTCGTGGTTTATCCCGACCTAGTCCGACTACGATTTTCGTGAACTGAATGAATCTAAGAGAAAAAAAATTAAAACTCTCTCCTTCTCTCCTCCACGCTCGCTGCCGGTTTGTTCCTCCCGCATCATTTTTCATTGGTTGTTGTTTCCTTTTTTTTTTTTCTTTTCTTTGATGTGGGACCCATGTCCCTTTTTCTTTTTCTCTATCCGTTTCACTCGAAACAATTTATTTCATTCCTTGCCTTCAATTTTATATATCCTAAATGAATATTCTTTAACTATTTGCCATTTTTCGGAATTTTTCAAAAATCCCGTTTTCAGGTTTCACTTTAAACTCGTCGCCTAAAAATTTGTAAAATATTCCGACTGTCTCGGAATTAAACGAAACTTTCCTAGGTCACTAGATTTCGCGAGACGAACTTAACGCGCAGATCCGTTTCGCCATCCGGTACTTGCACTTTCTAGACTTTCGAATTATTCTGGCAATTTATTATTATTAATTTACTATTTAAACTTCCCTTAATTATACTTTCACCCCCTCAACTTTCCTTAATTGAAAATTTGTCCTCAAACATTTAAATATTGCAAACCAACTTTTGAAATTCCTACTAAGGCCCATCTCTAACTTAATTATACTCATATATCCTTTTTTGCTAAATGACATCAGGTTCTTTGTTCAAGTACCACATTCCGGTTCCAAAATTTATAATTTCCTAATTTCATCTCCAAAATACTACAATGTGACACTCGTACTCTTATACACCCTACAAAGATCACGTGACTGTACACCCTGGATCGGTGTTACAAAATCCTCCCTCCTTAGGAACATTTCATCCCTCGAACGAATAAACTAAACTCCAAAAGAAATGGAACTTAAAAATACTTCCCATCCGAAAATGCTGATGGTGACCGACGGCGCATCTGAGCCTCTGGCTCCCAAGTAGCTGCCTCCCTCTCATGATTCCTCCACAGGACTTTAACCAAAGGAATTACTTTGCTTCTCAACACCTGTTCCTTGCGATCTACAATCTGCACAGGTATCTCCTCATAAGTCAAATTTTCCTTTAACTGCACTGGCTACTCTCTCAATACATTTGAAGGATTTGGGATATATTTCCTCAACATCGATACATGGAATGTATCATGAATCCTTGACAACTCTGGGGGTACTTCAACTTGTAAGCTACTGGCCCTACTTTGCTCATAATCTCATAAGGTCCTATATATCCTGACTAAACTCTTCCTCGTTTACTCAAATCTCAAACACACCTTTCCAAGGTGTGAAATCTTCAAAAGACTGTCACCTATCTCGACCGTAAGTCTCAGGCATTGGTCTCGCATAACTTTTCTCTCGTTTATCTTCATGGTCTTCGTTATCACGAACAACTTCACTTTCTCAAGTGATCTGTATTAGTTCAGTGGCCTACTAGTCTCTTCTCACCAACCTCATCCCAAAGACACCGGAGTCCTACATTTCCTCATACACCAGCCTCAAATCTTGAGCCATTTCTATACCGGGGCTTCGAGGCTGGCTACAGGTGTGCAAACCTATTAGCGGCGAGCATCCCAACTTCCTTTCAATTCCATTACACAAGCTCTTAGCATATCCTCTAACGCTCGAATACCCTCCGACCGACCATCCGTCCGAGGATGAAATGATGTGCCAAAGTGTAGCGAGTACCTAACGCCGCTTGTAAACCAGCCAAAACCCTGATGTGAACTCCGGGTCTCGACCAAACTATCTAAACTGAACCCCATGAAGTCTCACTATCTCGCCCATACAATCAAATAAACTTTTCCAAAGAATCTTCAATATTAATCGTAGAAATGGGCAGATTTCACTAATCGACATCAACTATTACCTATATCGTATCATGTCAGCTTCCGAGTCCGTGGAAGACCTCGCTACAAAAAATCCATAGTAATCTTCTCCCATTTCCACACCGGAATAGTGGAGTAATCAGATTCTCTCCCCGCGGCCTTCATGCTCGTCTTCACTCACGATGTGTTGTGCACTGAAACGAAATCATTTATCTCTTCTTTCATCCCATTCCACCAGCAATGTTCTTTCAAAGTCCCAGACATCTTGGTACTACTCTCGATGCATAGCATACGCAGATGAATGTGCTTCCTTCCATAATGTCCTCTTCACCGCCATACTCCGCACGCATACACTCTCCGTCCTTTCACTATCATGCCATCATCTCTAATTTGAAACTCCGCTTTCCTTTTTCTATCTCTTCCTTAAGCTTAATCATCCTGCGGATCCCGCGACGCCCCGGCTAGAATCTGATGACTCAAGAGAGGTCTAACATGAAATGTGGCTAATAAGGCTCTCGAATCCTCAACCTCCACTATCACCCTAAAGCTCTCGCATCCACCAATAAAGGGAAGGTAACCCGATCTCTACGTGAGACAAAGAACTCTCTCGGGTCTCCTACTCAAGGTGCATTCCAAGTACGACATTGGCTTTTTCCCGGATGGTACTCGACAGTACAAATAGTCCTTAATCAACCTGCCATATTTCTTGCCTCGTGTTTAACCCTTGCGAAAATATATCAAGACTCATGATCAGGAAGATCCTACAACGAACACCATATAAATAATGTCTCCATATTTTTAGTGCAAACACGACCGTCGCGAGTCGGTCGGTGTAGGTAATTTCTCATGTTTCTTTAAATTGCCTAGAGGCATATGCAATCACCCTATCATTCCCAGATCAAACACAACCAAGGCCTCGCCTGGAAGCATCACTATAAACCACAAACGATCTCTTCCACTGGGTAGTTAGAACCGGGAGTCAAGCCAATCTACTCTTCAACTCTTCAAAACTCATTGCATGTGCATCTACCCGATCATAATTTCTAATATCTTTCCTTGTCGCCTTGGTCGGGCTAAGTATCTCGAGAACCCTCAACAAACTTCCTATAATACCCTCGCTAAACCAAGGAAGCCCCGACTGACACATTCTTTCTGGGTGGTTTCAATTTACCACTGCTTATTTTGGGATCCACACTCACCCCATCAATCCTACTCGCCTTCCATTGTGAACCTAAAATAAGACTACCATCCAGCCCATAACCCATATACTTTGTTTACTCTATCTAAATTACAACTGTGTCAGCTTCGGATCAACACGCTATCATACGGCTTCGCGCCCAAATTAGACTTCCCTCTATCGACCTCCCTGCCTTCCATAACCTCTAGGTGGTGGTGGAGGCTGCGATCACTGACTCCGGGTCGCTATGGCTACTATCCGTAACTGCGCCACCTGCCCCACCGTAAACAATCTCGCACTTGAGCTCCTCCGTGGCCTAGATGGTCCAAATTCGACCACGAGGCCGATTCATAGAGGCAGAGGAACCAACCACGTGCCTCATCTCTCACTGTGCAATCGCAGATCGCCCTGAAACCGAATACTCTCCTAGGACGACCTCTACGTCCTCTTCCTGACATAGTGCTGTAATTACTAAAAATCAACTTTTAATACTTTGACTCACTTGATATGTATGTACTTTGAACTTAAACACATGGCTGCCAATACTTATGCTCGATACCACCTCGTGGTATCATCTCCTCAAGTCCTAGGTTATTATGTATAACCGGCTCTGATACCACCTTGACACACCCCCACCCCCTTCCAAGCAGCGGCGTGCCGCCACCCACGTAAACCCCCACCGCTACTCCCAACGTACTAGAAACCCGTGGAAGCGGCCGACGCTTACAAAACCCTCCGCAAAAATTTCTTTTTGCTAAACTTATGATTTTATAAAATTTCTAAGAAGATAACAGCCGTACATGATATGTCCCAAACTCAGATACATCCAATTTACACTATATCCAAAATACGGCAAACCAAAGATACCAACACATTCTCACAAAACTACTCTTATGTACATACATACGCCTCCATTATACAAAGCTCAGTGATTTCCTTACACAATATTCTTAATTACAAGATCGATATAAACGTCAGAGACCCTAATCAGCCCAAATGGGTCCGGAGTGTCTCAGACCGAAAAATAGTTTTTAAAATACAAACTAATGAGCTAAACGAGTCAAATAGTGTATGCTTTATAAATGTTTTGCTTCTTCCTAAAACATCTCAAAATGTAAAAACTCTCTTTTGCCAATTATTTTTCGTGCTTTACTTCTCGCCACTTACTTGCTTTTAAAGTTTCTAAAATTTTCTTTGTCGCTGCTTTTTGTATCATTTAAAAGTTTCTAAAACTTTTCTTTACTTGCTTGCTTGCTTTGCTTTTCTTTAAAAAGCTTATAAAACTCTCATTTATTGCTCGTTTAGAAGTTTATAAACTTCTCAAATTTCTTTGCTTGCTTTATCTTGTTTGAAAAAATTCTGAAAACTTTCACAACCGCTTAAAAGCTTTCTCAAAACTTTTCATAAAAATGGGAGCCCGGGCTCAACCGCATTCTTTCAAAATAAACGGAGCCTCGGGCTCAACCGCTTGCTTTAAAATCCCACTCCGAGCTTGGCTCAACCGATCGTTTTGAAATCTAAACTGAGCTCGTCTAACCGCTTGCTTTAAAAACCTCCGAAGCCTCGCGACCGGGAACCAATGGTTGATTTTTCAAACCCGTACATTACGCTTTATAAAACATCAACCACCTGAGCCTATTTTCTACTGCACCCCCAAGAAACACTAAGCCCTGGGCGACCGTGCTCGCGGAAGGACCTCGTGGTCCGCATCACCTTTTTCCTGAATACTTACGGAATTTGACCAGTCGCCATCACCATACGTAGTTAGAGCTCATAACCTTATATACTCCCGTGACGCGCTACTCGCCTCCTTTAAATGCATGATGTATGTCCTAAGCCTACGACCTCGTGCAAAACTAAACGCACGTATTTATCCTCTAACACCACTGCAGGCACGTACGGAATACCTCCGAATCGGTTTTCCCGCTAGAACTGTGTAGCCTATTTTTCACAAACATTCTTGCTTCGTCATTGTTTTTTGAAAATGGTTTTACAATTTAAAACCATTTGTTGCTGTCAGTGTACCCGCTTTAATTATTCAAAACCATTTACTTACTTGTCAGCTTGGAAAGATGGTTTACAATTTAGAAACCATTTACTTACTTTTCAAAAATTTATTAACTAAAACCATTTGTTTTGCTTACTTGAAAATGGTTTGAACTTCAAAACCATGAATACTGCAAACAATTTATAATAATAATACACACACTAGTATTTGGAAAAATGAGTTTAGAACACTCACCTCAGTTGCTTAAACTCGAAAGACAAGCCTCCACAACTTCTCTCCCGCCTTTGCTTTAGCCTACACACTCGATGTATTGCATCACACACGCCAAGACAACTAGCACTTGCACACTTTGTGCTATAATTAAAATTCTTCTCGTAAAATATAGGGCCCCAAATGCCATCTACAGCATACGGTTATATTCTGCACCAGCTGACTTCCATATACTTAAAAAACACCCGAAAACATTTCAGACTGGCCCAGATCAAGCCAATAAAACTCGAAATTTTAATCAAATCAACCAAAACAAATTCCGAAATTCAAATGACTGTCCGAAAATAGTCCCAAAATTTCCTAAAATTTCCAAAATTCCTAAACTCAATCTAAAAAATTCTGTGGGATCGAATTTATTACTTTTGCCATTCCTAAGCCATTATATAGCCTTTAGTTCGAAATAATACAAGTAGAAAATCTCCCACCTCTTCAACCTTGACAAAAAGCCAAGATTTTGGGCGTCCACGCGTAGCCTCTCGTCACAAGTAGAAAGAACTTAAAACTTGCTCAAAACACCACTCGTAATAAATAAGTAGATCCGAGAAAAAACTAAAATTTGGGTTTTTCAGATATTTACCCGAATTCCGTGAAATCCCGTGTTTTTGGTACTCACGCGTAGCCCTCGTCGCGTAGAGTACTTTTCGTGTTTATCCCGACGAAATCACTACGATTTTCGTAACCAGACGAATCTACATAAAAAAATTAAAACCTTCCTCTTCTCTCCTCCACGCTCGCGCCGCTTGTTCCTCCTGCATCATTTTTCTCGTTGTTGTTTCTGTTTTTTTTTCTTTTTCTTTGATGTGGACCCACATGTCCCTTTTTCTTTCTTTCTATCCGTTTCACTCAAACAATTTATTTCTCACGGCCAATTTCTTATATATCCTAAACGAATATTCTTTAACTATTTGCCATTTTTCTAATTTTTCAAAATCCTGCTGTGTTTCACTTAAACTCAAGCGCCTAAAAATTTGTAAAATATTCGAATTGCCTCGAATTAAAACGAAACTTTCCTAGGTCACTAGATTTCGCGAGACGAACTTGCACTGCACAAACCGCTTCACATCCGAGACTTAGAGAATTTTCTTTGTGACTTTCAATTATTCGCAATTTATTATTAATTTACTATTTAAACTTCCCTTAATTATACTTTCACCCCCTCAACTTTCCTAATTGAAAATTTGTCCTCAAACATTTAAATATCGCAAATCCAACTTTCAAATTCCTACTTCACATTTCATCTCTAACTTAATTATACCTTACATATCCTTTTGCTAAAATGACATCAGGCTCCCTTGTTCAAGTACCATTCCGGTTCCAAAATTTATAATTTCCACTGTTCCAAAATACTACACGCGACACTGGGTACTCTTATACACCCCTACAAGATTAAGTGTGTACTCCGTACACTCTCTCTGGATCTAGGGTGTTACATCTCTAACTTATACCTATACAAATTCCCCAAGGTTACATTCTCCTCCTGAGCAAGTTTTCAAATTCTCTAAACTCGACTCTACCGTATTCAAATAATTGAGGATGCTTTTCTCTCATCTCTTCTTCTAACTCCCAAGTGGCCTTTCGCATACTATGATTCCTCCATAGGACTTTTACCAACTTGACAATAGCATGTCGTAGAACCTTATTCATCACATCCACAATTTGAACGGGCACCTCTTCATAGGTCAAGTCCTCAAAAATCTAAATAGGCTCCAACTCCACAACATGAGAAGCATCGAAAACATATTTCCTCAAGGTCGAAACATAAAACACCTTATGAATCTTAGATAGGCCTGGGGGCAAGGCTACTTTATACGCCAAGGTACCTACTCTCTCTAATATTTCAAATAGGCCCACAAATCAAGGACTGAATTTTCCTTTTCTCATCAGACTAAACTTTCAAATATCTCGTTAATTTAACTCAATAAGCAAACTTTAAGATAACATAATCACCAAATTCAAATACCAAATATTGCTTGGGATTATCAACATAACACTCAGGTGTTCTTGGATTTTCTTCCAAATTCTCTTCAATCGATTATCCTTTCAAAGAGTCAATTACAAGTTCATATGTTAAATTTTTTTTTTTCCAATATAGAGGATCATAAACTTCTACCATAAACCTTTCTGAAGATATAATATCCTTGCTAGCTTAAAACTATTCTACAAGAAAATTTAACCAAATGTAAGAACTCATTTTGATTACTTTTCAAGTTTAAAATAATATATCTCAAATAAATATTTCCAATCATGACACACTTTCCTCAATCGTCATTAGTTTAAGTATGAAAGCTACTATCAAAACTAACTTAGTACTTCTCGATTTTTTTTTTTTTTTTGACTAAGTCAAAATCTAAAAGTAAAATAAGAATTTTATTACATACTATAGAATCCAAATATTTCATACATTATCAAAATCTCCTTAGTATCGAAGCTAGCTCAATAGAAAATTATTAGACTTTATCCATACACAAACCATCATAATGAAACATTGTCATCAACTAAGGTTCTAGTAACCCTATCACAAAATCCATGGTAATAAGTTTCCACACTCATTTAGAAATATAAAGTGAAGGTAAAGTACTATTAGGTCCTTTGATGTAAACCTCCATATAATGATCACACTAAAACCCAAAGTCACAAATAATGTAATACCTTACTTCATATATGACCATCAAAATTCTGTCTTAAATATTTAAACTTTTGCATCCCTAGGTGATTATAAGCTTAAAGTAATAAACCCCTTCAAAGTTGTCTCTTTATGTCTCCATTATTTACGACATTAAGTCTAATCCCAAATTTCAAGATCTTATTATCTTATTAAACACAATCAATTGTTCCAAAAGTTCAACTAGTTTCAAATAATTCCTTATAAGATCTTAATTCTCCAAACAAGTTTAGCTAAATTATAATGCTCAAATATAAGAACTCTAAAATCCAAAGGGTATAACATAGACTTGTAAACATCCAAAATCATATACTAATCGCTTGTGACGACCTTAAATGATTTCAAGGAATCAAATTTTTTTCTATTTGGGCAAATCAAGATTTTCATTGTTTTATTAGTACTGAATAATGTCATCATAATCTCTAAGTAATTGTATCAATATCTTCTATTTCTTGCTTAAAATCATTTTGTTAAAGACAAAGACTCCAGAACTCTCATAAACTATGAGTAGACTATAATAAAAATGTCTTCATATCTTAAGTGCAAAAACTATTTTACCTAACTTCAAATCATAACAAGGTAGTTTTCGCTATCTTAAAATTCCCAAATGTCTATAAGTATATATCACTTTTCCATGTTGCATAAGAACACAACATAAATCCTAAATGAAGTGCATCATTATGCAAAACAAATCTTTGCGAACTCAATGAAATAATCAAATAAGAGTTGCTACCAATTTGCTCTCTTCAACTTATGAAGCTATCATCATAGTTATAATACCAATCAAACTTAACTTCTTTCTATGTCACCAAATATAAGATAATCTTAGAGATCTCTTAATAATTTATTTGTAGTACTCCAATAAATCCTACAAATCTCAAACTTTAATAACAATATTAGATCCTTTCAAATTTCAAATTGTTTTCCATTATCACATTAACTTAAAAGACTTAACAATATTTCTAAGCAAATAACTACCTTTCCAAGACTTAAATTTTTATGCGTAATAATTTATCCACATGTTTCCCTTCAACTAAACTCAAGATAACTAAGATGGAAAGACAATATTTTCCCAAACAATCAACAAATAAAGGTAGTAAGCTCCTTAATTCATCCTCAAAATCAAACAAAACCTTAATGTTTAAGGAGTATTAAGTCAATTCAATATCCTTCTACCAATCGTCATAATATAACTTCAAACCACCATATTGTCCATAATGACATGTTCTATAGAAGGACAAATTCAAATCATACTTCATCTTGATAAAAGTATATCTACTAAACTAAATAAAACAATACAAAGGAAAAGAGTGTAGTGAACTTTAACTAGTCATCAAGAAATCACGATTCCAATATACCTTGCAGGCTGCACGCTAAGAATACTCAAACAGATATGAACTATCAACTAACATGTCACTCAACTATCCCCATACACAAACTTAAACAAGTTCCCGTTAAGATAATAAATCTGGCTCTGATTCCACTTAGAGCCGACTTTTTCTGTACTTGGTTACCATGAGCACCATCACTTCTATTCCTCTTCCTTTGTTGTTTCCTATACCGTGAAGCCTTCATTATCCTTCGCAATAAGGGCTCAGCCTACCACCCTCCGAATAATCACCCAACTCGTAATTGATATCCTATTGTTCAAATAATAAGGCTTTAGTCCATCCCTAAACTTTAATGCTTTTTCCTCCTCTATAGCAATCAATCAAGGCAAACGTGATAGTTCTGCAAACTTAGCCCCTACACTGGGCCACTATCAAATCCTCTGCTCTAAATACAAACTCTCCCCACCTTGTCAGTTTAACACTATCGTGGAAAGTACTTTATAAAATGCCTCCTTAAACTATCTCCAAACAATAGGCCCCTGATCCTCTAAAAGCCTCTTAGTCATGAGCCACCAATGATCCGCCTCTTTGTCTAACATAAATGTTGCGTAAGAGGTTTTTTTTTTTTTTTTTTTTTTTTTTGTTTTTTGCTCCTCAGAACAATCAATGACAATAAAGAATTTTTCTATCATCATAATCCAAGCCTCTCCTCTGTTGGATTTGAGGTATCGGAAAATAAGGGGGACTCAACTTCTTAAAGTCGTCAAAGGAGCTAAATTCTACTAGATGAGGATCAGTTCCCACCATTACTTCCAAGACTCTCTAGCTTCCGCCTCTCAACCAATCCAACCAAAGTCCCCAACATCTATAAAGCCCTTCAGTACTCATAGGGGGCAAAGCCTCAGGTGGAGGAGGTATATCATCATTAAATTTACTTATTTCGGGAAGATGCAAGTCTCTCAAGGCATGGTGTTCTATAAAGCAAAAGGTATAACTAATCTAAATGCATTAAGAAGCCAAGTAAGCAAGAATTGTAGGGAATTAAAGGAATCGACTAGATGAAGTTGAAACTTAAGCTAATGCATCACTCATCTATTCCCCAAAGGTAAACTAAACGAGTTCCCATCAAGATCATAACCTTATAGCTCGATACTTCACTCGCCACTAAAACCCACCTCTAGGGGCATGATCACAATTCACACCCCTGCCTTCAGCCTCGAAAGGTTTGAAGTGTGAAACGACACTAACCTTCTTGTAACTCGGATTTTGTCCAATTACTAATCACATATTCAGAGTAAATGCGCAACCTTCTAAATTCATAAATTCTCCAAATTCAAAATTTAATGCCGATAAAAATTTCTTCTAAATATTCAAATCTCAATTATGCATGTCATATAGAGTTGTTCAGAATAAAACAATATTTGAGATCTCTCAAATCCAACTTTGTACTAATATAAAAAGGAATGTTCATCCAAGTGACTTTCAATTAACTTTCAAAACCCAACATTTCACATAAACATGAACTTATGAGTTCAACATGATCCAACATAAAGTTCCTAATCAAATTTAATGATGACGCATCCCCAACCTAGACATCACTCCTCGGAAACTAAAAGTACCCAAAATATGTCAATTAATGGGAGTGAGCTAAAAGCTCAATAAGAAATACTAATACGCTTTCATGGATCAAAAGTTTTAATCATATAACAAATAGGGAGATGTTTTTCATCAAAACTTTTGATTCAAAATATTTAACATTAACAAAATATACTTCAAAAGATTATTCTCACATCCATTTCAAATCGGTTTCATATCAAATGTGATCCGCATACTCTATATATCGTACCGATTCAAACACTTTCTTTCATATCAAATCCAAAATCAACACATTTCAAATATATTTTTCTGTCATCATCAAATGGTCAGTTACTTATATCAAATCCAAAATCAAATACATTTCAACATATTTTTCTCTGTCATCAATATCAAATGGTGCCCGCTATGTGGGACTTTTCAAATGGGTGGTTAGCCGCAAATTGCCTTTTAAGGTGGATTTGAACCAAACACTACTAGTACTAGTAACCTCTCTAACCAAACCTCTAGGGAAATGGGGTTCAAATCAATTACATTCCCCACCAAGAAAATGTAAAGGTCAACTATTATATCTCGTTGACAAGGGCCAAATAGTGTCAACTATTATTCCCAAGTGGACAAAATGGAACTAATCGTAGCCAAATATTTCATTCAAAAAGTTCAAATTACAAAACATCATATCTCCACATTTTCTTCTAAACAAAACAAATCTCAAAAGTACAATCATATAAAACTACTTTCTTGATCCATGGATAATCAAATAAATAAAACAAGTAAAACTTTTCATAAACCAAGATTATATATAATTCAGTTAAAATAATTTTCATCCTCAAATGAAGTAAAAACAAACAATTTTATTTATTTATTTTTTTTCTACATTAATATCCCTTACACGTACATATATATAAAAATAGGTAATTTTTCAGTGTCGTATTAGAATCCTTACCTCAAAGAAGTACTCAAAGCTTTGAAAGAGCTTAATCAAGAATTTCACCTCAATGAAATATTTCTCCTAAAATAATAAGGAGAAACTACAATCATTACTTATTTATTCTTAAACTTCCTAATTTGATATTCTTAAAATTATATTATTTTGTTCACCTCAAACATATTGACAACTGCTCAAATGATAACTATTTGAATTAGGTAGTTTTACAAATTTTATAAAACTCATATTCCTTTCTTGATCTCGATTTTAATAATTTATTTATTTTTATACTTTAACTAACAAATCTTTAATATAAAGAAATAATATTAATAATATTTTACAAATTATATTATTACACAATACACATCTAGCCTTTTTACTCTAATAATTATCATATTCTTGACAACAAGTACTATTAATCCGATCTATTTCCTATATAAATAATTATTCTGATCTATATTCCTTATCTAATAAAATCTCAACTTTAATAAAATATTTTACTTGCCAAAATACATATATCTTTAAATACTTATCAAATACAAATATTTATATTGCACTCAAATTTCTTTTCAAATTTATCTTATTTCATTATCATTATTTTCTTTCAAAATTTATCCTTAAATACTTTTTCATTCTCATACTCAAAGTAATTCAATATGACACCACCAATCCTTGTTATTTTATTTTATTTAAAAACTAAAGTGTAATCTAAATCGATTTCTTCGTGCTGATCTAAACTGAAAGAAAATTAAAGAATCTACATCAAAGAAATCTAGAAAAGTAAAATGAGGAAGATCTTACCTAGAGAAATTTGTTCTTCAAACCCTAGATCTGAAAGCCGTACATCCTCTGGAATTCTACCCGTCGGAGAGAAATTCAAAGAATAATAGAAATTATTTTCTTTTCTTACTCCAATTTATACCTGAGGTATCTATTAAGAAGTTACCTTTTTACCCCTCTTTCATTAATTTATACCTATTATGATTGGTCATTATACCTATTTCATGTCATTAAATTAATTGATACCTATTATGATTTGTCATTATACTCTTTCATGTCATTATACCTATTTTATTTCCACTTATACTTCTTTAATGTCATTAAATTAATTGGAGGCCTATTATGATTTGTCATTATACCTCTTTTCATGTCATTATACCTATTTTATTTCCAATTTATACCTTTTTCATGTCATTATTATTTTCTTAATTTATACCTATACAAATTCCTGTCATTATTATTTTCTGTAACTTATACCTATACAAATTCCTATCATTATTATTTTCCCTAACTTATACCTATACAAATTCATGGGTGTTACAGAAGATGTCAACTGTGGTGGTTGTGGTGGTTGAGGAGTTGAGGCATAATATGGAGAAGCAGGAGGTGCATAAGTTGGGGGAACATTGTAGAAGGGTGCACTCATCCATGGGTCTCTATAGTCCCTCATGGACCTATATGGGTTTGGATTTCTCCACGTACATGCGGATTCACATGGAGGTTTATAATCCTCATTGACATGTATGCAATATAGTGAGTAGCCTGCCTTCTGGATTTCTAATCCACTGGAAAATGTACTCCTGCACCACGAACAGAGAAAACACAAAACAAGGAAAAGAAGACAAACAATTCTACCCGTGCGGTAATGTGAACTAAAAAAATAAACAAAAAGCAAAATTGACAACCTGCCAGGAAACTGGTAAATAGAAAAATAAAAGAAAATTACTCTGATCTCAGATGAGGATCATGTTTCACAAATTGCCAAATGCACTTAGGCACCATCCCCGGCAACGACACCATTTGATTCACATGCAAAGTAGGTGTTGCGGAATCAACAAAATTTATAACCTAAATTCCTCCTACTGCCATAGCAAAGCTACTGCAGTATAGTGGCTTTAGAGTCGAACACAGGAATGGGTTTTCATAAAAGACACTTATATAGTTCAAAATGCAGAATTTCACTTTGGATTTAAGGAATTTATAAAAAACAAGAGAATTGGTTGTTTGCAAAGGAAAATAAAATAAGAAAAATTGTAAAATAGAACCTCGAAGTATCGTGGATACCGGGCTTAGGATCCTAGGGAAAACTAGAGGGTATCCAAGTCATTTCTCAAGGTCAGAGGATGACCTATAGTCATCTCCCGAACCGGATCTTCATTTAGCTATAAAACTTGGAGGGTGTTTGGCAACTAAGAAAGGAAGAGAAAATGAAAGAAAATGGGAGAGAAGAAGAAAAGCAGCGTGAAAACCCCTGCCCACTGTCTTTGTATTGCCAAAAAAGTCTCTTTACAATGTCTGGTCAGGGGGCTTTTATAGCCAACCCATAATACAAATTACAAAAATAACATAGCAAAATACTATTACAATGGGGCAAAAGTAAGAAACCATAAGAGTCAAGAAGCAAAAAACGGGCAATAGAAGGAACAAGGCGTGATGAACAAAAGGCAAGAGGATGGTGAACAAAGGGCAATGGCAAAAGCATTCTTGCAGTGCTCCATTTTTCTTCACTTTGCCTTTTCCTTTCTGTGATCTAATCCTCAACGATGAGTTCAACTCGGGTTCTTCGTGTTTGAATTGACTTGATAATTGTCTGCTAGCTCCTCGCAAAAACCGCAAAATTTACCAAAAGCATCGTAAGAATAACAAGGACCTTAATGTGTAAATCGGGTTAATTACGCTGATTAGTACATAAAAAGTGCTCAAAACCTATAATAAATAGGGTTCAAAATAGCACTTTTTGAGCACTAATCAATGCATTTAGAACAAGCCTTTTAAATATTGAAACGAGAATAGGAAAAATAGAACAAACATGCAAAAACTTGAAACGAAGAATAGAAGTCGGTAGAACAAACCCAAAAGCTTTGCACTTTGGTTCAAATCCTCGGAGTCTCAATCTCAGTTTGGGTTTTCCTCCTCGTCAACCCCTTTTCCAAAACCATTAAAGAACAATATTATTTGTGCGTGCTAGTGGTTTTGGTTAGGATTGATTTTCGGAGTTTAATATGAGTTCCAATTTCAACAAGCTATATATAGATGGATTCTTGACTCAATGGGCTTTCCATAGAGTCCAAGAACACCTGAAACGGAGTTCGAACGAAGAAGTTGTGACCTTCCGAAGTTGGAGGTCACGTAATCAAAACCCCAAAGAAAGTCGATCTGGACTCGCCGAGGTGTCCTGACCTGTCCGAGCCTCAGCTTGACCGACATGAGCTCACCTATTGTCCTCTAAAGGCATATTAATGGCTTCTTGACTCAATGGGCTTTCCATAGAGTCCAAGAACACCCAAAACGGAGTTCGGACAAAGAAGTTATGACCTTCCGAAGTTGGAGGTCACACGTAGTCAAACCCAACCGAGTTGACCTGACTTGGCCGAGCTAACTTGACCTGGCCGAGGTGCACTGGCCAGGGAAAAAGGGCCATAACTTGGGCTACAGATGTCCGAATTGAGAAATTCAAAAGCCTAACATCAATTTTATTGATGGCTACAATTTACCAGAAGGACTCACTGCCAAATTCTCGTTATTTCTTACCCAAAATTCAGTTCTAAGGTCCGGCTAATGCGTAGGATCAAAAATAGGGAAATTTTCTTGGTTCAAATTGCAACCATACATTTCCTAAAACACATCTATAGGAGCCTTAGAGCTCTTCTCAACTCAACCCTAACAAGAAATGAGTTTGGGAGTTTCCAAACCCAAACCATACACAAGATAGAGGGTTCCAAACCGTATATCTATTCTTTCTATACCCAAAACTAGACAAATCCATACTATTGTGCAAAAACAATCGATATTTCCTTTTCATACTGAATCGAACAAGTTCCATACACCCATAGTTTACATACTGGGTGATCTTCTTTTCCTTCCTCCTTATTTCTCTTTCTTCTTCTTCTTCCCTCTCTTCTCTTCTTTTCCCTTTTCATTTTCATGGATCACCCTTAATCGTATTTAAAAGGAGAAACTCCTCCCCTCTTTCCTACATGCCATGCCCCTTAATTTTTTCTTCTTTTTCTTATTTCTTTTATATTTAGCTCCCTCCATTTCTCTATTATTCCTCATTTAAGTCTCCTATTTTTCCCCTTGCTCATTTATTTCCTCCTAATTTCACTTTAGACATATAAACTTATTTACAATTGACCCTTAGGTCCCCATTTTATACTTCATATCTTCTTTTCACTCGGTTTTTTCCTGATTCAATAATTTTCATTTTAACATATAATCATTTAAATCAATATTCATCTAACAATTCCCAGAAAAATACCCGAGTTGGCTCAATTATACCCGGAATATATAATATTTTTTTATTATAAATATTCTAGGGTATTTTTGAGGCGTTTTTACAGTACCTGGGCATTGGTAAAAACAATACGCTAAGCATTTTCATGCTTAGTGGTTCTATACAATTCCATTCTTCAGTTTCAGTTTGTGTCAAATCATGAAGTTTTAATAAACCAAACTTTCAAATCTTTTTGGATGATCAATGTCAATACAATACATATACTTATTTCATATACAATCATTTATGGTTCATTGATCATCCCAATATACACTTTCGTATGCAATAAATCATTTATAACCAATTCATGCATTTCACAATGGTCTTTTCATTTCAATTGCAATCATGCTTTTCAATTCCAATTTATCAATTCAATTATGCCCTTAATGAATTTAACCTATGTTTTCAATATAAAGGATACTAGAGTCACCGGCATGGTCCCGCTGGTCGCAGCCTAAGATAAAAACAAATTTTTATAACATAGTAGGTATCACTGGTCATCGACCGGTTATTAAAAATTAATTCGTGAACACAACCGACAATGGTCTCATGGTCACGATCAAGTGACACACAATACAATTGCTCATAAGACTACTAATTTGACCCTTATTAGTATACCAATTTATCCTTAATACGAACTTAACGGTTAACATTCTATTAAGGGCATTCAAATACTTTATAGTAAAATACAGTACAATATGTACATTTGTATAAACAGTTCATTTTCAATACTCATGCAATTTTCATATGCAAACATTTCACAATCAATTCCCTCAAATCAATTAAAACAAATCAATATGCTTTTGTTATACGTTTAGAACAAATATATCAAATCTTGAAACGAGAAGAGGAGAAAACAAACCAATCTTTCTCTTTCTCTTTGCCTTGCCTTCAACCTCGGTCCTAGGTTAGGTGATCCTCATCGCCCCCTAGCAAATCACACACATCGTGTTTAGTAACTAGCACTACTCACACTTAACGAATATCGCCGAGGCGAAGCTTCCAACAAGGTACGATGCGTTTTTCACTTAATCTCATTCTTATTTGAACCCCCATTAATCATTTCTTAAGGTCCCTAAACAATTGGTGTGCATTTAACATGAGACTTAATCTGCAACATATATGCAAAATAGGTTGCAGAAAGGAGTGGTACCAAGACTACTTTGATCGGTACCGGCATCAGCCCTCGTCGCACGGGCACGATACTCACTTTGGAGGGCACCATTCACTTCCTCTATACACCATGGGTACCTACTAACTTCCCGTATCGGTACCACCTCGCGGGTTTGCCCACGGTAGATTTTGGCCATTTTTCCACCCACAAAACTCAAAAAACTTCCTCTAAACTCATGTACATCATAACCCACCATGGAATCCAACTTAAACAACTCCAAAAGTGGGCTAGAAACAATAAAAACCCCTTTTTCCCAAGTTAGGGCTTTTCTCCCAACTCAAAAAAAAAAAAAAAATGAAGTTAGAGTTTTGTTCTCTTACCTTAGTCTCTTTAAATCCTCTCTTCCATGTTGCTTGGTCTCTTAGAAGCAAGAAATGTGAAACAATCCCACCAAAATCACTCCTTCTTGCAAACCCTAGCTTTTCTCCCACACTTTGCTCTCATTCTCTCCCAAAACGTGTTTGCTCAAAAATGAGCATCTAAGACCAAATTTGGTCTTTTAAATCCCTATCTCCTCAAGGCCTTGTTTGGCCACCAAAAATGCATTCTTTGACTTAAGTTTCTCTCTAATTGCTATATAGCCCATAAATCTCTCTAATTGAACTTCAATTTTCAATAAT
Source organism: Tetrastigma voinierianum (assembly GCA_016808115.1). Lineage (NCBI taxonomy): Eukaryota > Viridiplantae > Streptophyta > Magnoliopsida > Vitales > Vitaceae > Tetrastigma > Tetrastigma voinierianum. Next base: position 24,490 of record JAEQBH010007739.1, on the reverse strand, counting down.
CACACTTAGGTCCTACAAACTCATTTTATATATGACCCTTAGGTCCTCATTTTACAATTTTCCACTTTTGCCCTTTTTATACTTGCTAATTTTCTGAACAATCAATTCTCATTTAGCATATAATATTTACATTCGCTTTTAGCCATATAATCATTTAATCAATATTCATTTAACAATCTCGAAAAATACCTAAGTTGACTCCAATTTATACCTGAATATATAATAATTTTTTTATTATAAAAATTCTAGGGTATTTTTGGGCCGTTACAAAGACTCTAAAATGAAATAACATAAATAAAATGTTTTGATAAGATAAATGAAAACAGTCAGAGTAAACCAGGCTCCGGTTCGGATTCGTCATTTGGGTTGAGTCGGGGATTCAGGTCGCTACACTTTTGAAAAAGAAAATTTAATAAAATGTAAATCAAAAGAATTAATCGAGCATCCCCGAATCAGCCTCTGATCCGTCAATTGGATCGACTAGAAAGGGTATATGTAATCCGCCGATACCACATTATTGTGTCCTATTTATCGGGATCCATATTTTCACAAAAATCGGGCAGAGTCTCATTTGTTCAGAGAGCTCTACCTAATATACAACTTGTATAACAGTATAACCATAACCCAACCAGGGTCTCAACAGAAGTAGTAACGACCACACAGGGTTTATCTATCCATATCCCCAATACTCAACTATATCACAATAGTCCATAAGAGTTTATTACAACACTCTTATACAACATATATTAAAACTAGCTTGTTCTAATATAGTTTGCAACAATATTTATCAAAGCCACATCCTGACTTCCTTCAAAATCACTACTCGAGTGAGCCGTCTGCCTCCTCGCACACCTCACACTCAAATGGGTCCCACAACGGGTGAGCAATGCCCCACTAGAGAATAATTCCTACAAGGGCTACTCCCCACCTAAGTGCACATTCATTGCCATTTCACACATTCAAGAAAAAACATACACATTCCTACTCAAATGTCTACATGCCATGGATGATAATATGACTCACCCTGTCCCATGTCCCGAGTCCTCACCGACTCCCTCACACATGTATATGCCGAGTGTGAAAATCAAACCGTCATTATCAATTGCCATTTTTTCAAAGCAAAAGCTTTTTGTTTTATAAATCAAAATCCATTGGACAATTCCCGATATCAACTTGCATTTCCCAAGTTCCATGTGTTTATGCATTTGTAGCCACGCGATTTAGCTGGTTTACACTGATAGGACGCTGCACGCATTTCCAACATTTTTTACTTCGCCTTTACCACGGTGATCATGTCTAACCCTAATGTCGTCTTTCTACCCTAAGGGGGGTCTAACCTAATTCCCATATGCCCAACACAAAATTTTCATTTTTAAAACCGTGAGACTCATTTTGAACGTTGTCTCATGTTACCGAGCCCACCATCGAGCACCAAACATAGTGTCGATCTCTACCATGCACTCACACCCATGTCATGTGATGTCCTAGAACATAATACAACGCAATCATGTCATTGCTCATTCATACCATGCTACATATATGATGAGTTCTATATGTGCATGCCTACTCATGCATACAAATTCCAAATATATAATACAATTCATGTCATCATATCGATACATGCATACATTGACAGCACAAGTCACTACTACTCGAGTAGCGACATCCTTCAACCTCTAGGCCAAATTGTGACAAGACATGTCCACAACTAGCCTACAATAAGCCATGTAATGGCCTTATTCATAAAAGCACATCACAAGCCAAACCATTAGAACACACACCGGGATTTCCACAATAATTTAACCACATCACTCAATTCAAGCAATGATATACTACAATCATATATACCAATTGTGTAAAAACTGAACACAAATCATTAAACAAATTCTAAGTTGTAGCAAATTTTAAAATGAACCATAACTTGAGTTATAGAGGTCTGATTTGGGTGATTCAAAATCCTAAAATCAATTTCTTGGATAGAGCTACAAGTTCTTTGAAATATTCTAGTCCAAATTCTCACTTTTTTCCAGCCAAAAATCAGTCCCAAAACCTAGGACAAAGAGGTTCGAAGCTCAAAACAAAGGGGCCTTGGAGAAGTCCCAGAAATTACCACATAACTTGAGTTATAGAGGTCCGATTTTGGTGATTCAAAAGCCTAACATCAATTTCTCAGATAGGTCTACAATTTACTTGAAGGATACTAGTCCAAATTCTCCCTTTTTTTAATCGAAAATCAGCCCCAAATACTAGACATCATATAGGGTCAAAACAAGGCACTATTCCCATAACCCATTTATTTGCCAAACAGCCCCTAAGGGAAAAAACGGCCAAACAGCCCCTTTAGGGCATTAAAACTCAACCAAACAGCCCCTAAAATGGAAAATAAACCAAAGTAGGAAGAATCTCTACCTCTTGAAGCGTGAGCAACGCCCCGAGGAAGTCCCGCGGACACTTCCTGAACCCGAAGCTTTCAACTTCACGAACCCCCCGTGTAAAACATCGGCGAAACTTGGAGTTTCCGATATCCACTCATAGCCCTCACCGAGTACTCTGACTTTAGTTCTTGGTCCATCGGAAACCGATTACCCGATCTTCGTAGATCGTAGAGAAAAGATAGAGCCCCTTTTCCCTCTCTCTCTCTCCTCTCCTCTCATTCTCTCCGTTTCTCTCTCTTTTTTTTCCCTTTCTTTTCTTTTTTTGTTTTCTTTTTAACTTAACTAAAGTTAAATGTGTGGCTCTCGTGGCGCCATGTGTCACGCGATCCTCACTAGGATCCGTTCCTACCCCGAAATAATTTATTTTCGTCCCAGTTCAAGTCCAATTTATTTTAAATGAACTTAACTTGAGTTATTTTCTAACTCCCGAGATTCTCGTGAAAATCTCGTCCCCGTGGTCACTGAATAACCATCCACCCAAAGAAATCACGAAAATCCGACTATCTCGGAATTCGACAAAATCTTTCTAGGTAACTAGATTTCGCAAGACTAATCCAACGGTGAAATCTGTTTCGTCATCCGAGATCTAGAAAATTTTGCAAGTTTCCCTGAACCATTCTGGAAATTTTATTATTTTTGCTATTTTTTAGAAAAATTAAAATTTTCCCGAGTTTTACATTAAAACTCGAAAATTATAGATTCAACAAGTGGGAAACTCGCATAGAAGAAGTAGGTGTCAGCATTTGAACCTTTCCCCTGTAAAATATGTTTACTCTACTAACTAAACAATGTATTACTTACGCCCTCGAATCGTTTCTACCATTTGTGTAGATAATGTACTATCTTACACAGGAATCTTTCTAACATGTTTCAGTTGAAGAGCAACTCATATTACTCTTATTTTACTTTCCATCGTGCAGAGATCATTAAAAGCAAAACTAAACCTTTCTTTTACTAACATCACTGTTTCATCATAGGAATGTACAAGGAAGATCCCCACAGTGATAAGACCAAGTCTTTACAGTTTAGTTGTCCATTTTGAACTTAGATCTTGGGATCTCCAGTCAACTAGGTTGGGTGTCCATTGAATCGACTTGTTCTCTTATGGGCTTTAGTCTCATTATCTTCGATGACTTTTCAACTAACTCTCCATTTAACCCTTTAGTTAGTGGATCCGCAATGTTATCTTTGGACTTTACATAGTCTAAAGAGATAACCCCAGTCGAGAGTAGTTGTCTTATGTTATTGTATTCATGACTAATATGTCTAGACTTACCATTATACATATTGTTTTGTGCTCTACTAATAGCAAATTGACTATTGCAATGTATGCAAATTGGAGGCACAGGTTTTGGTCATCTCGGAATATCCTCCAAGAAATAGCATAATCATTCCGCCTCTTCCCTACATTTTTCCAATGCTATAAACTCAAACTCCATTATAGATTTGACAATAACCGTTTGTTTTGCGGATTTTCATGAGACTGTTGTTCCACCTAGTGTAAACACATAACCACTATGGGATTTTGAGTCTTTAACATTTGATATTAAGTTTACATCAATTAACCTTTCATACGATATCTTTGTATATGGAGCCCATAATCATGAGTAAAACGTAAGTACTTAAATATTCTCATGATTCCTTTCAATACTTGGCTCTAAGATTACTCGTATAACTACTCAATTTACTAACCGAGTAGGCTATGTCTAGTCTTGTACAACTCATTAGTTACATCAGATTGCCTATTACTCTAGAGTATTCTACTTGAGAAACACTCTCTCCTTTATTCTTAGATAGATGTATTATTACATTAACTGGAGTTCTAGCAATTCCTGAATTGTCTTTATCAAACTTTCCAAGAATATTATCAACATAATGTGACTAACTTAGAATGAGTTCATATGATGTTCTTAAGATTTTTATTCCCAACATAACATGAGCAAGTCTCATGTCTTTCATGTCAAACCTTGAATTCAATATATTCTTAGTATATATGATCATCTTATCATCACTATCAACACTAAGCATGTCATCTACGTACAAACATAGAATGACATATCCATGTTCTGTATCCTTGACATACACACACTTATCACATTCATTGATTTTAAATCCTTGTGACATCATAACATTGTCAACTTTCTCATGTCATTATTTAAGTGCTTGTTTTAATCCATACAATGATTTTACCAATTTACAGACTTTCCTTTCTTGCCCTGGTGCAGAAAAACCCTCAGGCTGCTCCATGTAGATTTCTTCATCTAATTCTCCATTTAAAAATGTTGTTTTTACATCAATTTGATGTACTTCAAGATTTCTCAGTGCAATAATTTCAAGCACCATCCTTATGGAATTTATTCTCATCACAAGAGAATATGTGTCAAAATAATCAAGGCCTTCAGTTTGTTTGTAGCCTTTGATCACAAGTCTTGCTTTGTACTTGTCAACTAATCCCTCTACTTTCCTTTTCATATTGAAAACCAATTTGGAACTTAAAGGTGTGAAACTTGGTGGAAGATCTACTAGTTCCCAAGTGTAGTATGAAATAAATTTCACTTTGTATGGCCTCTTTCCACATGAGACCCTCTGTAGAGTTCACTGCTTCTTTTTAAGTTTGAGGTTCCTCTTTGAGCATATAAGTTAGAAAATCGAGACTAAAAGATTTTTCTATCATTGTTCTTTTACTACGTCTAGGCTCAACCTCACTATCTTCATTTTGATCTTGACTATTTTCATTAATAGTCTCCAACTTACGTTTTGATGAACCTAGCTCCTCCTTGAATTTACAAGGAAATACATCTTCAAAGAATAATGCATTCCTCGATTACATTATTGTGTTTTTGTGAATATATCATATTTTTTACTCATGGACAAGAAATCAATTAGAAGTATTATTATGTGCATAACCAATGAAAATGCAATCAACGGTTTTAGGTCTGATTTTCATCTTTTAGGTGTGAGGATCAAGCATTGTCGACATCCCCACACTTTGCATGTTTTTATCGATGGTTGTCAGTTCCTCACCATAACTCATATGGAGTCTTCGCTTTCTTTTTAGGTACCTTATTCAAAAGAAAATTAGCAAACAAAATGGCTTTCCTACATGTTTTGTGGTGTAATTTTAACTTATCAACACGTATTCATCATTCCTTTAGAGTGTGATTCTTTCGCTCCGCCACTCCATTGTATTAAGGTGAATAGGGTGTTGTGGTTTCATGTATAATCATGTTGAGCACAAACATCAACAAATGGTGTGTAACGCCCCTACCCCATAACTATGGCAAGTAAGAAGAAGTCACACAGAACTAAGACTCAGAATCGTTTTTTGGCAACAATCAGAACAACTCACAAAAAAAGTAAAAATGACATAATCATACTTCAAAAGTCTGAATTATAAAAATTCAAGACTACAGTTATTATAACCATAAAACTACCACCATAGTGGTGTTTAAAAAGTCCTATACATACGCTTGAGTCTCACAAAAAAAAAAATTACTAGACAATACAAGTTTCACTATAACAAAAAAAATATTATACAACCACTTCTATTACAAAAAGAATAGGGTCCTACAAAGGGGAACTCCTAAGGTTGTGTTGGCCTTAACGAACGCGAGATGTCCCTAACAACTTCTTCAGCACCTACATGGATTAAACACTCATGCTAAGCTTATCGCTGAATGATGAAAATACATAAAAACAAAACCACTTATAACTATTCTCAAATACAGTAAACAAGCATGCAAAATTATTCTAAGTAATTACAATTAACCATTTTCATGCTTATCGGGTTCATATATATATATATGTACATATCCTTTGCGGATCATCATATTCATCCCTCCCTGTAGGAGTACATATCATACAATTCGGAACAAAAGGTACCCGAGGGTACACTACAGTATGGTACAGAAGTATGATGATGCATCGTAAATTCTTATTTTCATAAGCATATTAGTTCTTATTCATGTACTTTTCATGTAAATGTTTGCTTGCATAGACCATTAAGAATGAATAATTATGTACATGGTATAAGAGGGTACCTTATTTAGTACAAGATAAGAGTGTTGGAAGATCAACAGAGTGCCATAGCACTAATCAGGAGTGCCTAGCACTAATCAGGAGTGCCATAGACTAATCAGGAGTGCCAAATCACTAAACAGGGGTGTCGTAGCACTAGTCCCTATTTATTCACTATCTGTTCTAAAGCAGACATACAATTATATATGATTCAGGACATTTTACAGAGATCTAACCTCATTCATATTATTTTCCAAGTCAATTCTTATGACCGTAATTTCTTCATACATATCAACATGTTCAAATCATAACTAACATGCAGTAACAATGCATTTTTGCCAAAGATGTCTAATTATGGGAAATGTTCTTACCACCTAGAAACAGATTTTTCACCTTCACTTGCACAATTTTTTAGAACAATGAGACATATTTTACCCAAACTTCCTTGATAAAAGTTGTAATTCTATGAGTCTATTTTCAGTATAAATTGGAATCATCTTATTTAGACTATTATAACTTAACTTATGGCTAAAATACAGAACCTACCCATGTTAAGAAATCAAAACCCATATCTTCACTTTAATCTCAAAAATAGATGACTTAGGATCAGAATTGCTTCTCAGTACCTCCTATATTTTTGTAGGGCTACCTCTTAGGGTTCTTCCCCAACTAGAATCATCCGATTTGGAGGTTGGGAGGCCAAGTTATGGCCAGTACAAGAAAACGGGTTCTAGGGAAATTTTGACAGCACTTCCCCTATAATTCTATCATATCCATTTTACACAAAATGGTCCTTAGAATAGGACACTCCCAACATAATTTTGCAATAATTTCCTCATGAAAGCTATTCTCCCAGATGTCTAGATTATACAGAAATTTGAAACACTCAATTTGAATGAGTAAAACTCAACTTATGATCCAAACACCAAGACTGTACCAAAATCAGAGGATAAACCAAAAAGCTTACCTTTAAGCTCATATTCAGGTTCCAGAATTTGCTGGGCACCATAGGGGCCGAAATTGATTACACTTTATTCTTGAGAGTTATTCTACAAGAAGTCTAAATTACACATAAATTTGAATCACTCAATTTGGAGGTCTAATGGCCAAGTTATGGCCAAAACACAAAACACGACATAACCTAGAAATTTCCTATTTTCGACTCTGTTTTGGTACATCTCTGAAACACCAAAATCAATGCTCTTTATGGATTAATTTAGGTCTCTGTTTCTTCTATAATTTTTTATCCATAAGTCTAACACACCATCTCCAATTTGAATCATCCAATTTAGAGATCTATAGGCCAAGTTATGGCCAAAACACAAAACATGGGTTTTAGGAAGACTTTTGACAGCAAATCCCTTAAAACCTATGCATCTCTTTTTACACTTCTTGGTCTTTAACCATAAACACTTCCAAACAACCCAAAGTACCATCAAACCAACCAAAAATCAAAGATGTGGAGAGTTAGGGTTTTTCCTAACCTTGATTCTTCTCCTTCACTTCTTCTTCCTTTCTTCTTCACTTTACTTGAACAAGTGGAACCTTGAAATGGAGAACAACACATAAAAAAAAAAAAAAAAAAATGGCCTTCTTCTCCACCAACGGATGCCCTAGCTCTCACTTTGCCCAAAATCAAATCCTCCCTCATTCAAAGACAAGTTTTGGTCTTATCTCATTTGTTATAAGGCCATATTTGGCTTTACCTCTTTTAACTCATATTTTGGCCCTTGCATTTTAGTCCTCTAATTCCCATTAATTTGCAAGTCAACTTATTCAAATTCTATAATAACACAAAATATTTTAGCTTAGTCACTCTTAAGTCCCTAATTTGACATTTTACCATTATCACCTTTACTTCTTTAAAAATCTCGATTATGTCATTTTTCACATTTAGCACTTAAATTTTTCCAAAAATACAAATTTACCATTATAATTTAAACTGTCATTATAACTACTAGGTATAATTTGTAAGTGTTACACTCTTCTCCCCTTAAAAGAATTTTATCCTCAAAATTCATACTTGAATAAAAAAGTTACGGGTACTGTGCCCTCATAGTCGCTTCTGGCTCCCAAGTAGCTTCCTCCCTGCCATGGTGTTGCCATAGCACTTGCACCAACGGGACTTGTTTATTTCGCAACTGCTTCACTCCACGAGCCAGAATAGCCTTTAGCTCTTCATCATACGAGAAATCCTGTTGCACTTGTACTTCTTGTACTGGCAAGATATAATGATTCATCCGAACAAAGATTTTCGAAACATGACACTCCGAACACATCATGCAACTCTTGGCCAACTCTCTTTATAGGAGCAACCTATAGGCCACTCGGTCCAATTCTTTTCTAAAAATCCACATGCAGCCAATGAATCTTGGACCTCGCCTTCCTCTCTTTTCCAACCGAGTATCTTCCTCCACGGTGATACTTTCCAGAATTCTTTGTCACTGACTTCATATACAATATCTTTTCTTTTCAAACCAAAGATAAGACTTATGTCGGGCCACGCAGCCTTTTAACCTTTACTGAATAACTCGAACTTTATCCTCTGTATCTTTCAATTATGCCCGACCATTAACTTTATGCTCATTCAACTCCTCGTCCAATACTGTGAGTTGCATCTCTCCAACCATATAAGGCTTCATACAGTGCCATAGCAATACTTGCTTGATAACTATTATTATAGGAAAATTCCATCAATGGAATATACCTATCTTAAATTCTAGAAAATTCCATTACACATCCCTGAAGCATATCTTCGAGCACTTAAATAAACCTCTCGGACTGTCCATCTGTCTGCGGGTGGAATGCTATACTGAAATTAAGCCGTCTCTAAGGCAATCGTAATCCCTTCCGTAACCTCATTATAAATCGTGGGATCTTCATCCACAATTTGACAATGGCACACCATGCAATCGCACAATCTTATCCACATATAGCTCAACTAGTCGATCCATAGAATAGTCAATCCTGACTGGTACAAAACGGGCCGACTTCGTGAGCCTATCAACTATAACCCATACTGAATCATGTTTCTTTTGCTTGAGAGGAAGACCAAACACAAAATCCATAGTAATATTGTCCCACTTCCACTGTGGAACCGGAATGGGGTTTAATAACCCAGACGGTACTTGATGTTCAGCTTTCACTTGCTGACATGTTAAACATTTGGACACATACTTTGTCACATCTCTTTTCATTCCTCACCACCAATAATGCTGTTTCAAATCCTGGTACATCTTGGTACCTCCATGATGCATGGTGAATACTATATTATGGGCTTCATATAGCAACTTACTTTTCACTTATCATCTGGAGCACATATTCTGTTATTATAATATACTTCCCCATTTTCCTTTATTGAATAGTCAATCTTAACTCCTCTCTCGACCAACTATACCTTTTTTTTGCACCAACATCATCCTTTGAGCATAAACTATCATTTTCTTCAAAACAAAAGTTGAGCTCTTTAACCGAGCTAATAACACCCATCTAGATGCCATTCTCCACTCATCAATCATGTTGCTAAAGTTGACACCGTCTTTCTACTTAAGGCATCTGCCACAACATTAGCTTTTCCTTGGTAGTAATCTATGATGCAATCATAATCTTTAAACAATTATAGCCACCGACGTTGCCTCAAATTAAGCTCCTTCTGTATTAACAAATACTTCAGACTTTTATGATTTGTATAAATTTGCATTTTTCACCATATAAGTAGTGTCGCCATATCTTCAAAGCGAATACTACCACAGCCAATTCCAAATCATGTGTAAGATAATTTTGTTCATGTGACTTCAACTGTCTAGATGCATATGCCACTACTTTACCCTCTTACATTAACCCACAACCCAAACCACTCAAGCATCACCATATTGCATACTATTTACTCCTGCAGAGGCTACGCCAATACATCAAGGCTTCAACTTAAAGATTTCCTTCAACTACTCAAAACTATCTCTGGAGGTATTTTATTTAACCACCAAACTTTACTTATTTTCTAAGTAATTTGGTGAGTGGAGAAGCTATGACAGAATCCTTCAAATCTTCTATAATATCCTTCGCAGTGCCTAAGAAACTTACTCACCACATTTCTGGTGGTTTCCACCCTACGCCTTCCAATCTAGCAGGATCAACTCTTATACCCTCTGCATCCACAATATGGCCTAGGAATGAAACTTCCTTTAGCCAAAAAATCGCATTTGCTAAGCTTGGCATACACCTTCTTCTCTCTCAAAGTTTGCAGAACTATTCGAGATGCTGCTCATGCTCTTATTCATCTCTGGAATATACCAATATATCATCAATAAATACCACCACAATATGGCCTAGGAATGAAACTTCCTTTAGCCAAAAAATCGCATTTGCTAAGCTTAGCATACACCTTCTTCTCTCTCAAAGTCTGCAGAACTATTCGTAGATGCTGCTCATGCTCTTATTCATCTCTGGAATATACCAATATATCATCAATAAATACCACCACAAATTGGTCCAAATAGGGTCAAAACACCCTATTCATCAAATCCATGAATGCCGCTGGTGTATTAGTCAACCTAAATGGCATTACTAAAAACTCATAATGGTCATATTGAGTCCTAAATGTTGTCTTTGGCACGTGGCATCTTTTACTCGCAATTGATTGTACCCTGATCGCAAGTCTATCTTAGAGAAGACACCTGCTCCTTTCAACTGATCAAATAGATCTTCAATTCTTGGCAACGGGTACTTGTTTTTCATTGTCACCTTATTGATCTGCCGATTATCAATGCACATCCATAGAGTGCAACCTTTCTTTTTCACGAACAAAATAGGCACCCTAGGGAGAAACATTGGGTCGGATCAATCCTTTATCCATAAGCTCTTATAGCTGAATCTTTAGCTCTTTCAACTCAGTTGGAGCCATTCTGTAGGGTACTTTGGAAATATGAGCTATTCCCAATCAAATCTCAATAAATAAATCCACCTCTCTTTCAAGTGGAATACCCGGTAGCTCTTCAGGAAATACATCCGAAAATTCTCTCACTATCAGGATATTTTCCAATTCTATTTGACCTTTTTTAGAGTCAAGCACCAAAGCCAAAAAGGCCTCACATCCTTTTCTCATAAATCGTCGAGCTTGCATAGCTAAAATCACAATGGACAATGGACCAACTCGAATACCATACACTGTCACTTTCATCTGGTCAGAACATTTAAGCACTACTAATCTCTTATCACAATCAACTATGACCCGATGCTTAGACAACCAATCCATCCTCAATATCAAATCAAACTCACGGAAAGGCAAAGCAATCAAGTCAGCGGAAAACTCTCTATCATTAATCACTACTGAGCAATTCTTATATACTCTATTAACATTAACACTATGCCCCAGGGGACTAGTCACATGCATATCATACAATAATTGTTCTACTAATGGCATTCTATCAAACACATGCCTTGCATGAGATACGAATACAGAGCCTGTATTCATCAAAAGCATGCATCTCAACATTAAGTAGAAAATACCGCTATAACTCAGCATCCCCGATCCTCACGAGCTTTCATAGCATATGCTCGTGCCGGTGTTGTAGAAATATGGCGATCCACGGTCTCTGATACAATACTTCCTCGCCCCCTTTGCTGTTGCAACACACCTCGACCTCTACCTCAATCACGAGTCGATGGAGGTTCCATTAATCCTCCACAACCAGTGCCTTGAGGAATCCTAGAATCCCTTGATTCTCTTGGACAATTGGCCAAGAAATGATATGTACTTCCACATCTGACGCACCCTCTAGTCACCCTTCTGCAAACACCCGAATGCCACCTGTGGTAATGAGGGCATTCTGGGTTTTCTCCTTGTTCTGAGGACATGCTTCTACCAAAACTAGGTGCCCCTATAAGCCCTTGTCTTCTTCCCCTACCAACATAACTATACACTGATTCAACTTGACTGTCTCTAGCTCTTTTACTTAAGGAAGAAGAAGCTTCTCTTGAAAACTTCTTCTTCTGAAACCTTTCTTTGCTAATTGCTTTAGACTTTTCCACTTTCATAGTTGTCTGCACCAGCTGATAAAAATTCATCTGTTGTAGAGATGTAACAGGTGTAAGATACTTCTTTATGGATTCATTTAATCCATCCTCAAACTGCCTACACCATAATGCTTCAGAGAGGACTGCTTCTAGCACATACTACTAAGGTGGCTAAAATCCTTCTCATATTCGACCACAGACAGATTCCTCTGCCTCAAATTCAAGAACTGCTTCCACTGATCTTCCTCATACGAATCCGTAACATATTTTGCCTAAAATTCTTGGACAAAGAAATCCCAAGGCATTGGGTCTGGCAGATGTGGACGCCTTAAGACAAGCTTCCACCAATCATAGGCACCACTTTGAAGAAGTGAGACTACGAGACCTCCGTCGAGGACATTTTACTTCCTTCAAAATCAAGCTTCTCTAAATAAGATTCAACATTTTTAGATTCTTCCAAACTTGTTCCATGGAACTCCTCCGCTCTATGTCTTCTTACTGAATCAATCGAAACTTTCGGGGCGGTCAAATGCTCTAAAAACCGAGCCATATCGTAAGAAATCTTTAACAACGCTTCCGTTGGCTCGGAAAGCATATCACAATCACTTCTGACAGATTCCGAAGGATCAAAGGCTGAGGGACCTGGTTTTCTTGGATTAACACTTTGAGCAACCTCTTCAACTAGGTTCTCGGCCGATCCCCATGACCAAAAAACAAGGACATCTATATTAGGCCAACACAATACTATACACATACACTTATAACTTATGAACTATGCCAGAAACACCTAAACCTAGGCTCTAATACCACTAAATTGTAACGCCCCTACCCCATAACTATGGCAAATAAGAGGACGTCACATAGCGCTAAGACCTGTAAACCTACCTTTGGAAAATAATTGAGAACAACTCAAGCAAAAAGTAAAAAATGACATAATCATACTTCAAAAGTTTGAATTACAAAAATTCAAGACTACAAAGTATATAACCGATAAAACTACCACCATAGTGGTGTTTAAAAAGTCCAGTACATACGCTTGAGTCTCACAAAAAAAAAATTACTTGTATCAATACAAGTTTCACTATAACAAAAAAAAATATTACACAACCACTTCTATTACAAAAAGAATAGGGTTCTACAAAGGGAGACTCCTAAGGCTATGTCGCCTGACGAACGCCAGGTGTCCCCCGACAACTTCTTCTCAAAGACTCACATGGAATTAACGCCATGCTGGGTTTCTATGGCTTAGTGAGAAAATACATATAAAACAAACCACTTATAACTATTCTCAAATACAAGTAGAACAAGCATGCAATATTATTTCGTAATTACATTTAACCATTTTCATGCTTATCGTGCTCATACATATATATATATATATATATATATATATATATATATATATATATATATATATATATATTCATGTATGTATCCTTTGTGGGCTATCATATCCATCCTTCCCGTAGGAAGTACATATCATACACTCCAACGTATATACTGGGAGGGTACACTCACAAAGACGACATGTATATGCTAATGCATCGCAAATTCTTATTTTCATAAGCATACTAGTCCTTATTCATGTACTTTCATAAATGTTTGCCTCGCATAGACCAAGAAGAATGAATAATAGGCACGCTTGCAGACAAGAGGTATCAGAGGTACAAGATAAGATAGGAGTGCCAGCATTGAACAGAGTGCCATATCAATAATCAGAGTGCCGGTACTAAATAAGAATATCACACTAAACAGAGGCTACAGACTAATCCCTATATTTATTCACTATCTGATCTTGCGGTATATACAATGATATGTGATCTTAACATTTTACGTTGGTCTCAACTCTCCATATTATTTTCCAAGTCAATTCTTATGACCGTAATTTCTTCATACATATCAACATGTTCAAATCATAACTGTTATGCATTAACAATGCATTTTTGCCAAAGAGGTCCAATTATGGAAAATGTTCTCACCTCCTAGAAACAGATTTTTCAACTTCACTTGCACAATTTTTTGGGAACAAACAAGACATACCCAAACTTCCTTCATGATAGTTTTAATTCTATGAGTCTATTTTCAGTAGAAATTAGAATCATCTCATTTGAATCATTATAACTTAACTTATGGCCAAAATACAAAACCTAACCATGTTAAGAAATCAAAACTCGTATCTTCACTTCAGTCTCAAAAACAGGGGACTTAAGTTTAGAATTGCTTCTCATTACCTTCTATATTTTTGTAGGTCTACCTCTTAGGGTTCTTCCCCAACTAGAATCATCCGATTTGGAGGTTAGGAGGCCAAGTTATGGCCAGTACAAGAAAATGGGTTCTAGGAAAATTTTGACAGCACTTCCCCTATAATTCTATCATATCCATTTTACAAAAAATGGTCCTTAGCAAAGGACACTCTCAACATAATTTTGCAATACTTTCTCCATGAAAGTTGTTCTCCCAGATGTCTAGATTATACAGAAATTTGAAACACTCAATTTGGATGAGTAAAACTCAACTTATGACCCAAATACCAAGACTGTACCAAAATCAGAGGATAAACCCAAAAGCTTACCTTTAAGCTCATATTCGAGTTCCAAAATTTGTTGGGCACCATAGGGGCCAAATTTGATTACACTTCCTTCTTGAGAGTTATTCTAAAAGAAGTCTAGATTACACAAAAATTTGAATCACTCAATTTCGAGTTCTAATGGCCAAGTTATGGCCAAAACACAAAACATGACACAACAGAAATTTCCTATTTTCGACTCTATTTTGGTCCATCTCTAAAACACCAAAATTATTGCTCTTTTTGAACTGATTTAGGTCTCTGTTTCTTTTATAAATTTTCAGCCATAGTCTTATGCACCATCTCCAATAAGAATCATCCAATTTAGAGATCTATAGGCCAAGTTATGGCCAAAACACAAAACATGAGTTTTACGAAGACTTTTGACAGCAAATCCCTTAAAACCTATGTATCTCTTTTTACACTTCTTGGTCTATAACCATAAACACTTCCAAAACAACCCAAAGTACCATCAAAACAACCTCAAACCAACCAAAAATCAAAGATGTGGAGAGTTAGGGTTTTTCCTAACCTTGATTCTTCTTCTTCACTTCTTCTTCCTTTCTTCTTCACTTTACTTGAACAAGTGGAACCTTGAAATGGAGAACAACACACAAAAAAAAAAAAAATGGCCTTCTTCTCCTCCAACGGATGCCCTAGCTCTCACTTTGCCCAAAATCAAATCCTCCCTCATTCAAAGACAAGTTTGGTCTTATTCACTTTGTTATAAGGTCATGTTTGGCTTTACCTCTTTTAACATATATTTTGGCCCTTGCATTTTAGTCCTCCAATTCCCATTAATTTGCAAGTCTACTTATTCAAATTCTATAATAACACATAATCTTTTAGCTTAGTGACTCTTAAGTCGTTAATTTGACATTTTTCCATTATTACATTTACTTCTTTAAAAATCACGGTTATGTCCTTTTTCACATTTAGCATTTAAATTTTTCGAAAAATACAAATTTTACTTTTATTATACCTCTAAACTGTAATAACTACGAGGGTATAATTTGGGGTGTTACATGGCAATTCAAACTTACCACCTCGATTGCTTCTTAGCACTTTAATTTTCTTGTTGAGCTGATTCTCAACCTCTTTTTTGTAGAGAACAAGTTTTTCTATCACCACATCCTTACTTTTGAGTAAGTACACATAACAGTATTTAGTGCTATCATCAACAAAGGTAATAAAATATTTGTTACCACCTCTTGTTTGTACAAATTTCAAATCACATATATCACTATGGATTAAGTCAAGAGGTTCAATGTGTCTTTCAACACTTTGAAAGATGACCTGGTCAGTTTTGCCTTAACACAAGTTTCACACTTATGCTTTGCATCAATTTGGAAAGTTTATATATGATCTAAGTTAATTAATCTACGTAATGTAACATAATTAACATGTCCTAATCTACCATGTCGTAGATTAGAAGACTCAAGAATATAAGCATAAATACTAGCTTTATTCATATTTGACTTAATGGTAGTCATTACATTAAGCTTCCACACGCCATCACTCATAAACCCTTTTCCGACATACATTATGCTCTTTGATAGAACAAATTTATCTTACTATTCAGGAATGAACTAGACACTAAGTTCTTGTGGATTTCAGGTACATACAATACATTGGTTAGAGTCAGCTCCTTTCCAGAAGTTATCTTCTTGCCCTTTGATTTCAGAGGTGGCAAAGTTTCCCATGTACATCTTTTCCCCAGTCTCAATTAGTTCAAAGATGGAGAACATCTTCTTGTTCGAGCACACATGGTGAGTAGCACCATTGTTAACCCACCATTCCTTGGGATTGGATTCCACTAAGTTCATCTCAGAGATTACTATTGTGAGGTCAATGTCAGACACATCATTCGTGATGCCATTGATGAGAGCTATAAAGTACGATGAATTGCATATGTTTCTCCCTTAATTTAGAAGCTTTCCTCACCGTTTTTAAGCATGTTCTGAGTATATTTCATGGTTTCGTTGCAGGCATGCTTGGTGAAGCAAAGAAGAGGAAAGTTCATGAGAAGGTTTGTTGTCGTAAATGTCAAGAGAAGGATATTTAATCGTCAAGAAGGTGAGCTACTCGCCATGCCAGGTTATGCCGCCCACTACAACGCCCAAATGAGCAAATTGAAAAGAACCCACGCACCGTCACCCCGCTTACTACGTAAGATATGCTCATTGCAATTGAGACCGCTGACAATACAAGAACACCGGGTCAATGGTAGAAAGACAAGGAAGCCCAACCCATCACGGTGATTCTAGGCGAACTTTAAGAGGGGTTATAAATACGATCTAGAAGTTCAAGACATGAGGAGTGAGAGGCGCGCACAAGTGGTACTAGATCACTAAGGCACGATCTTAAAGGGAGACGCACGGCGTTTAGATCGAGACATCATGTGCACCCTATTCTTTAGTCCCATTCAAACATTTGATGACTTCGATTCCCATGGTTGTATTGACTATACTACGTTATAGTTTAATTTCTAGGTTTTCTGACGTGAGTTCATACGTCGAATGGATTAAGTTTTAATTTTGTTTTAATTCAGTATATGCATTTATTTCATCTCGACTTGCTCTATTTTTGTACCTTATTTACATGGTAGTGTTTGGCCAGCATTGGCATGTCTTTGCTAGAAGTCTGAGATCGAGAGATGATAACCCCTAAGGATATGAATAGAATAACACTTGGTCAATCAGTGAATAGATATATCTTGATTCCAAGTGTGGCATTTAGGATTTAAACATTTAAGCATTTCGGAGTCCAGGGTTAAGGTAGAGATGCAATAAACCCTACTAGCATGATAGGCGGATATTTCTCAAGAGAGAATACCTTGTAGGCATTATCAACCTGCTAGCATGAATCTATTAGTATACTGAATGAATAATCTATCTAGGTTGCAATCCATCGAGTGTGGTAGGTGAAGGCAAAACCCTAGTTATCATCAATTGATTTAGAAAATATCTTAGGATTAGTTTTTCTTTCTGATTAATCAGGATTCATTACAATATTTTGTCTAAATAATATTTAAAGTGTCAATTCAGCAATCAACACACTTCTCCTTGTGGGACAACACTTGACTAGCCATTATACTACGTAAACTTGATGCGTATACTTGCTTGTACTGGCCTACATTTTAATACCAATTTATAAACCTATTTGGCGCCCATCAAGTTTTAGGCGTCATTGCTAGGGAGACGTTTTTGTGTTGATATTGACAACATCGCACTTAGATATTACTTTAGATTATTTATTTATTTTAGTCACCTTACATTAGTGCTTGTGACTTGGTCTTTGCTATTGTTTGCTCAGGTTTTTTAAGGTTAATCACGTGCATGTGAAGACAGTATCGTGAACTAGTTCCTTTTGATCTCGAGCCACAAAGAACCACAAATAGACTACATAGAGAGCAAAGAGAACCACAAGTGAGACATCAAGCAGCCATGCAGAATCAGGAAGAGCCGGATCAAGGCTATGAGCAAAATAAGTCGTAAGGGGGACACAATGGTAATAATGGTAGGAATAATGCCCCCATGCCGTTTATACAACCGAATGACCCTCATATGCTGCTTGAGGAATTTGCTCTACCGCCCATTCAAGCTAACAACTTTGAGTTGAAAACAGTGACACTTCAGATGCTTCAAAACATTCAATTTCACGGGTTAGCAAGTTAGAACCCGAATACACATCTGATAAACTTCATAAAGGTATGAAATAAAAACAAATACAATGGAGTGACAAAAGAAGCTCTCAGACTAAGGTTCTTCCCATTGTCATTGAGCGATAAGGCTAAGCATTAGTTGACGAGCCAACCATCGAACTCCATCACTTCATGGAATGATTTGGTATAAAAGGTTATGACCAAGTTTTTTCCCCCTTCAAAAATTGCACAGATGGTGTAGGAGATTAACACCTTTGGGCAGATGGAAGGGAAGAATTTAACTAAAGCTTGTGAGAGGTTTCACGGATTGTTGAGGAAATGCCCGCAACACAGGTTGACTAGGTGGATGCAAGTGCATACATTCTATAACGGGTTGAGTGATCCCACCTGGACAGTTATAGATGCTTCAACTGGGGGTGCGTTGATGAAGAAGACCACATATTAGGCTTATAGAATCTTAGAGAACATGGCAACCAACAATAATCAATGGCCCAAGGATAGGGTAGTAGTAAGGAAGACTGTAGGAGGCTCGAATTTAGATGTGTTTAAAAAATTGGCCGCCCAAGTCTCTTTGCTCACTAAACAGCTATAGAAATAAAAAGGGGCAGTGAATGTTATTCAAACTAACCCTTAGGAGATATGTGATTTCTACGGAGGACAACTCTGCAGTACCGAATGTCAATCAAAAAACGGTCACAAGAGAAGAAGGTAGATTTGGAAGAAGCACTAGATCATATGTTCACTTCTCCTACGACATTTATGAATTAAACTAAGGTAAATATTCCGTAACTACCAACCCAATTCGTATAATCAGGCAGCCTAGCTTCGAGAATCTTAGAGGTGTATGGCCAAATGGCAACCTTGTTGACTGAGAGGCAACATGGTTCACTACCCAGCAATTCGGAGGTGAATCCGAGAAGAGAAGGCAAAGAGCATGTGAAGGCTATCACTTTGAGAAGTGGTAGAGAGTTGGTAGCACCGAGATCGCCACCAGTGATGACAGAAGTAGAGATTGAAACGAAATATCAAACAAGGCAAGAAGAACAACTACAAGGGGAGCAACCCCAAGAGAAGAAGCCAATAGAAAAGAAATAGACAAGGAAAGAGAATGAGAAACAAGCAGATATAGATGAACCCACTCCACCAATCCCGTATCCTCAACGCTTGAAAAAGAATAAGTTGGACAAGTAATTTACCAAGTTTATGGAAGTATTCAAAACATTGCACATCAATATTCCTTTCGCAGATGCATTAGAACAGATGCCTAATTATGTGAAGTTTATGAAGGATATTGTCAAAGAAGAGATCTGCTATCAAATTCATGATAAGAAACCTTATCGAGTGAGTGCACATTATTCTTCAAAGGAAGCTACCGTAGAAAATGAAGGATCTAAGCAATTTACAATCTCGTGCAAGATAGGAAATGCAATTTTTTAGAGTGCCTTAAGTGACTTGGGATCCAGTATCAATCTCATGCCCTTGTCTATATTCAAACGATTGGGGTTGGGTGAAGCTCCTACTACGCACCGCACTCAACCTGGCTGACAAACCACGTGAAGCATCCGCGGGGGTGATAGAAGATGTACTAGCCAAGTGGGGACAAGTTCATCTTTTCCGTATGATTTGTAGAAAAGGATATGGAGGAAGACAGGAGATACCCATCATATCAGACCATTTCTAAGAATGGCAGAGCCACAGGCCAATCTAGGAGTTTGAAATTAAGAGTTCCTGATGATGAGATCAAGTTCAGTGTGTTTGATGTCGTACGACACCCAGTAGAGAGTGATTCATGTTTCATGGTTGAGGCAGTCGAGGCTATAGTGTCTAGCCAACGCAGTCTGAATGATCCTTTACAGACTAGCCTTATGCAGGATGAACAGGAAGAACTATGTGAGGAAGCCAAGGGGCATGTGAAATGGATGGACTCTTTTGAGCCGAATAGAAGAAAGTACAACAAGCCCTTAGGAGAGAATACGCAAAGATCAGTGCCCTCATTTTAAAAACCACCACAAGTGGAGCAGAAGCCATTACCCAACCATTTGAGGTAAGCGTATCTAAGGAAATCCTCAACTTTACCAGTGATTATCTCTGCATCTTTGATAGTAGTAGAAGAGGAGAAATTATTGAGAGTACTTCAGGACCATAAAAATGTTATTGGTGGTCCTTAGTAGATTTGAAGGGGATCCGTCCATCTATGTGCATGCATCGGATTTTGTTGGAAGATAGTCACAAGCCTTCAGTGGAAACACAAAGAAGACTCAATTCGACCTTGAAGTAGGTGGTTAGAAAGGAAGTATTGAAGTGGTTAGATGCGGGAGTAATCTACCCCATATCTGATAGCTCTTGGGTAAGTCTAATACAGGTAGTGCCTAAGAAAGGAGGGACCATAGTAATCAAGATAGAGAGCAATGCATTGATCCCTTCTAGAATAGTGACTGGTTGGAGAATTTGCATAGACTATCAGAAGTTGAATAAGGCAACCAGAAAAGATCACTTCCCACTTCTGTTTATGGATCAGATGCTAGACAAGCTGGCAGGGCATGAATACTACCGTTTCCTAGATGGTTATTCGGGCTACAACCAGATTACCATAGCCCTAGAAGACCACAAGAAAACTACTTTCACATGCCCCTACGGTACATTTGCGTTCAGGTGAGTGCCATTTGGGTTATGTAATTCACATGGTACATTTCAAAGATGCACGATGGCCATATTTTCAAACATGGTAGAAAAGACCATTGAGATGTTCATAGATGATTTCTCAATTCTGGGGAAGTCATTTGATAATTGTCTTGAGAATTAGAGAAATGCTTTAATAAGATGTGAAGAAACTAATCTGGTGCTAAACTGGGAGAAGTGTCACTTCATGGTAAAGGAAGGCATAGTACTTGGGCATAGGATTTCTGCAAGAGGACTTGAGGTGGACAAAGCAACAATTGAAACAATAGAGAAGCTACCTCCCCATCTTCAGTGAAAGGGATAAGAAGCTTTCTGGGGCGTGCAGGGTTCTATAGGAGATTCATCAAAGACTTCTCCAAAATTGCCAAGCCCTTGTCAAATCTACTAGTGCAAGGAAGTCCTTTTGAATTTGACGATCAGTGCACGCAGGCATTCTCGATCCTGAAGGAGAAATTAATTTCAGTGCCAATTGTAATAGCACCGAATTAGGACCTCATTTTTTAGCTGATGTGTGATGCAAGCGACTTTAGCCAGAAAAGAGAGAATATTTCAAGTCATCTATTATGCAAGCAGAACCTTAAATGAAGCACAATTGAATTATGCAACAACGGGAAAGATTTGGCAATCAGAGCTTGTATTTGACAAGTTCCTACCATACTTGATAGGTACTGTGGTACAGTGCATATCGACTCACTCAATTATAAAGTACCTTATGGATAAGAAGGATGCCAAGCCAAGGCTGAGTAGATGGGTACTACTGTTGCAAGAGTTTGATTTGAAGATAAAGGATAAGAAAGGGACTAGTGGCAAACCATCTCTCACGTTTGGAGGGACCTATCAATGAGGTTCAAATCAATGATGATTTTCCTGGTGAACAGATCTTGGTAATTGAGGATGTGAAGCCTGTCATGGCTTTCAATTTCATTATAAATTACATGGTAGCTAAAGTGGGATCCACCTCGAGTCTAACTATTAGCGCAGGTGAGGTTCTTTGCACATTTGAAGCACTATTATTGGGAGGAGTTGATTCTATGTAAACATTGCGTTGATCATGTAATTAGAAGATGTGTGTCAGAGGAGGAAATGGAAAGTATACTAAACCACTGCCATACTCTAGCCTGTGGAGGACACTTTGGGGGTCAAGGGACAGCCGCAAAGGTACTGCAATCAGGATTCTACTAGCCAAGTTTGTTCAAGGAAGCTCACCACCAGATCCACCGGTAAGGTAAATGCCAGAATGGCATATAAAAAGGATGATCAACCTCAGAGATCTATCCTAGAAGTGGAGTTATTCGATATATGGGAAATGGACTTCATGGGACCTTTCCCATCCTCATTTAACCACAAGTACATTCTTCTGGCAGTCAACTATGTTTCAAAATGGGTGGAAGCAATACCAACTCGTACGAATGATGCTAGAGTATAAGCAAAGTTCCTCCGTAGTAACATTTTCACCGGCCTGGGACTCAAGAAGCTTTGATCATTGCATGGGGACCCATCAGAATAAGGTCGACAATGCTAGGAAAAATACAATGTTAGGCATCTTACATCACTAGCCTACTATCCAATACGTACTAACCTGACAAGCCGAGGTGTCCAATCGAGAAATAAAGTATATCTTAGAGAAGACAGTTAATAGATCCAAAAAGGACTAGGATCGAAAGATCGATGATGCACTCTAGACCTATAGAACTACGTTTAAGACACCTTTGGGAATGTCACCATTCAGATTAGTTTATGGGAAGGCTTGTCACTTACCTATGGAGTTGGAACATAAAGCATACTAGGCGACTAAGCAGCTAAACATGGACAATAAAGTAGCTGGGGGAGAAATGACTATTGCAACTAAGTGAGTTGGAGGAGTTCTGAAATGAAGCCTACGAGAATACAAGGATATACAAAGAAAAGACAAAAGCGTGGCATGATAAGCACATTATGAGGAAGGAGTTTGAGCTAGGTCAACAAGTTCTTCTATTTAACTCTAGACTCAAAATCTTTTAAGGGAAATTGAAGTCAAGATGGTCGAGACCCTTTACAGTCACCCAGATTTTTCCATATGGCGGAGTAGAAATCATGCACCCTAAGAAAGGACGTTTCAAGGTGAATGCGCAATGGCTAAAGCAATACTTCAGAGGGAACTTCCATACAAAGAAATCATCCATCGCATTGAGTATGCTTAGAGTTGAGCAATAAGCAAACAAAATAGGTTTAGATTCATTGAGATGCGGGGTCTTCGAGCTAACGACAGTAAGCAAAGAGCTGCTTGGGAGGCAACCTAAGGAGTTGAAGTATCTTCACCCAATTCATTTACGTTATATTTTTTTACTTTATTTAACTAAATTTTGTTTTAATTTACCCAATCCACTGCTGACACTTGATCCTTGGAGAAGTTCCTATGGCTGTTGGTAGTGTGTTTATAGGGTTGAAAAGTCAGGAAGCTCAAGTGCCGAAAGCCAGTACCCCGCTATGGTGGATTCATAGCTTGCTACAGCAGTAAACAATCAAAAATTTCAAGATTTCTACCAGTTGCAACTGGGTTGTCCTCATTAAATAAAGCCCCACATTCTCGCTGTAGCAAGCATCCAAACCCAGTGCCAGGTAACTTAAGTTGTCCGTTGTAACGGGCAACACCTTCGCTGCAGTGGGTTTGGGCCTTTTCAAATATCCACATCCATGCAAGAAACTCTTTTTTATGTAACCTTTCCCTCGCTTTATGCACTCCCAACGCTTCAAAACACCTAAGCGGCGCCTTTTCCTCTTCCAAGACAAAACCCCTTTGCATTCCTAATCAATTCCACATTCATTCCTCATAAATATTCCACCTCTAGCTTATATAAATTGTAGCCCATTGTGACACCCTAAATCTCGGGGTCCCGTTGACAACCCGTCAACCTATGGAATTCCTATGAATTTCGAGTTACCCGATACCACATGGTTGTGTCCCATTTTTCAGGATCCATATTTCCATAAAAATCTGCGTAGTCTCCTTTGCTCGGGGAGCCGAATTCAACATACAACCCGTATAACAAGAATCCATAAGAGTTTATTTCAACACTCTACATAACATATGTATTAAAACTAACTTGTTCTAATATAGTTTACCCGACACCAACTCAA